>APFE030876042.1:1683-18718 GCA_000404065.3 Pinus taeda
AACAAATAAATAGGCCTTCAAGCCTCATTGTAAGACAGTTCAGAGGCATGTAGCCGCCACATCTCTTCTCAGAGATAAGCTACCATCGCCCTAGCTGGTTTATTTCCATTTCTATTTGTAAGCATATTTCAGTATTTTAGAGTAATGAAATGAAGTGTTATTTCCGCTGCATCTCTATGTTTATGGTTATCTTTGTAATTTGTTGATTCTTGTTTAAATCCAGATCAGCTCATAAGAGAGATGTAAAGTTGAAATGTGTCATCTATGAAAAAAAAAATATTAACAACAAAAATATATTCCAATGTTAATCTTAAGTAAAATAAATTTATATCAACTTTATATATGAAAAGAGATAAAGTAATTGAAAATAAATTTTCTTATTTTTTCTCATTGGTGTTTCTACTTTCTAGTGAGAGGAGATGTGTAATTCCTTTAATGCTTAAAGTGAGGTTCGCAATTCCCCTGAATCTAGGTGCTAGTCCAACAACTCAACGCATTAATATTCTTCATGAATCTTGTTGGGCAATTGGTTTTGTCTGAATGGTTGGTGTCATTCAATATGCTGGCATTGATGTCAACCAGGCCCACATTGGTGTGCATCGTGTATCAAGCTTAAGGGGAGTCCCATGGTTGTTGTAGTTTCTTGTAGAGAATCATCATAGTAGCAAGCTTATCGGAGAAGCCATAATATGATGACTATGATGTTTGGGAGTCTCAGGCTTTGAAGGAATTTCTGACTCAGGAGCTTAGCTCAAATGCTCTCGGAAGTGGCATAGTTGGATAGTGTCTAGAAAGAGCCTTCCAACAATATAGTGAAGTTTGCAAATGACCAAGCCTTTGAATCATAACTTATTTCTAGTCAAAGCTTAGATTGCCCAAAGTCAAAATTGCAAAGTTAAAGCGGTGGGGAGGACCCCTCGGAGTGTGTTATTTTGATGTTTTGCCAAAAATAATAGAGCAAGTTGGCAGAGTTCGTTAACGAATCCACTAAAGTAAGCATCAGGTGAATGTTGGCAGAGCATAGCAATAGTGGAGAGCTTATGATTGGCTAGTAGAGGCCCCACTTGAGACCTCATCCCAACGATATTACCTCAATGGGCGCATCCCAACGGAAGTATAAAGGAGCATAAAGGAAATTGAGCAGGATGAAAGTGGTGGTATGGTTGGAAGCGAAATCCAATGATAAACGCATCAGGAGGATCCCACAATACAGGTAAGCCTGCTAAGATGAGCCCGAAAAGTTTGAAAGGCAAGCATAAGAAAGCGTCGTGATGAATGCATTAGGGGACATGGCTCTGACAACAGTGGCGAAGAGCTCCTTCATTGACTAACAGAAGGCCAACATGACACACAAGCCTGGTAGGAGCACCTCAGAGGTTTCATTGAGTGCAACATTGTAAAAAGGTTGGGACCTTATGAAAAATTAACAAAGGAATCACCACAAAACACAAGGCCCATAACCATTTTCTCTCTCCTCTCCAATAGGAACGTGGCAACATTTTATTGGTCGAGGCGATGTCATCATGACATCAGTACCTAGGCACATGTGGTAGGTAGATTTGGAATTTTGGGGTGGACTAATGGGCCAAATCCAAGTGATACGTGTCACCACTCCCAAGGCACCATATGGCATAAGTGACATCAGCATGATATTATCTCGTAGGTTAGGGCTCAGAAGGTTTGAGCACTGTGCACAAAGGAACCAGTGATCTAACTAGGCATTGGACATATGTGGTCATGTCAGAGCATGGGACAATGGAAAATGCGTCAAGAAGACTCCATGGGACACATAAGCCTACAAGGCTCACCCCTGTGGAAATAAACGGGCGCACAAAGTTTTGGCTGAGAGGATAGTGTTGGGACACGTCACCGAGCCATCACACAAGTGGTGACCAATGAGAAAAGAGTGGGAGCACCCCATGTAGCCTCTAAGGATTATGTTTCCAACAATTATCCTTCCCACCCAGGTTCAATTACTACATGTGACATGTTGAGCTCATAATGAGTATCTCTTATAATGAGTTCAAACCTTCTTGTCTATAAAATCCCTTAACGACCCAAATATGTATATTTTTCATATGAGATAAAAATATATTTTTCATTATATGTGTGTGTGTGTGTGTGTGTCCACATTAAATAACATATTACTCCTACATCTCCAAAATATGATTAAAATTAAAAACTAACATTTCAATGGTGTGTTTTATTTCTCATAAGGGAGATGTAAAGTTGAGATGTGTCATCTACAGAGAAGAATATATATATATATATATATAGATATTAACAACAAAACAATATTCCAATGTTAACCTTAAGTAAAATAAATTTATATCAACTTTATATATAAAAAGAGATAAAGTAATTGAAAATAAAAATTTCTTCTTTTGTCTCATTGGTGTTTCTACTTTCTAATGTGAGGAAATGTGTAATTCCTTTAATTCTTAAAATGAGGTTTTCAATTCCCATGAATCCAAATGCCAACTTGACTACTCAGCGAATTAATATTCTTCATGAATCTTGTTGGGAAGTTGGCTTTTTTTGAATGGCTGGTGACATTCAGTATGTTGGCATTGATGTCAATCAGGCTCGCATTGGTGTGCATCATGTGTCAAGCTCAAAGGGAGTCCCATGGTTGTTGTAGTCTCTTGTAGAGAATCATCATTGTAGCAATCTTATTGGAGAAGCCATAATATGAAGATTGTGATGGTTGGGAACCCCAGGATTTGAAGGAATTTTTGCCTCATAAGATTAGCTCAAATGCTCTTAAAAGTGGCATAGTTGGATTTTGCATGGAAAGAGCCTTCCAATGGTATATTGAAGTATGAAAATGAGCTCTTGGATCATAAATTATTTCTAGTCAAATATTAGATTTCCCAAAGTCAAAATTGAAAATTTAAAGTGACAGGAGGGCCCCTTGGAGTGCGTTAGTTTGGCATTTTTCTAAAAGAAACAGAGCAAGTTAGTGGAGCTTGTTAGCGGAACCGCTAAAGGATGTTTCAGGCGGATGTTGGAAAAATAGAGCAGCAGTGGAGAGCTTTATGATTGGCTAGCAGAGGCCCCACTTGAGAGCTCATCTCGGTGGTAATACCCCGCTGGGTGCATCTCGGTGGAAGTATAAAGGATCACAAAGGAAATTGAGGGGGATGACGATGGTGATATGGTTAGAAGTGGTAGTGAATGATAAAGGCATCAAGAGGACCCCACAATACATGTAATCCTGCAAAGATGAGCCTGAAAAGTTTCAAAGGCACACATAAGAAAGCGTTGGGATGAAAGCATCAGGTAGGCATGGCTTTGACAGCAGCGACGAAGAGCTCCTTCATTGGCTAGCAGAAGACCCACTTGACACACAAGCCCGGTAGGAGCACCTTAGAGGTTTCATTGAGCACAACAATGTAAAAATTTTGTGACCCTTATGAAAAAGTAACAAAGGAATTCACCACAAAACACAAGGCCCAGGACCATTTCTCTCTCCTCTTTGATGGGAACATGGCAACATTTTATTGATTGAGGTGAAATCATGATGACATTAGTACACGGGGACATTTGGGAGGTAGATTCAGCATTTTTGGCTGGCCTAATGGGATAGGCCCATGTGACACGTGTCCCCACTCTAGAGGCACCACATGGCATGAGTGACGTCAACATGATGTCATCCCACAGGTTAGCGTTTGGAAGGTTTGAGCAGTGTACACAGAGGAACCAGTGGAATGATTGGGTGTCAGGAAGATGTGGTCGTGTCAGAGCATGGGCCAATGGAAAATGCTTTAGGTGGACCCCATGGGACGCATAAGCCTGCAAGGCTCACCCTGGTGGAAATAAATAGGTGCACAAAGTTTTCGTCGGGAGGATAGTGCTGGGAAACATCGACGAGCTAGCACACAAGAGGTGACAAATGAGAAAAGAGCAAGAGGACCACATGGGACCTGTCATCCCGATAAGAGAAGCTTGGAGGTTTACAAAGGAGACACAAAATAGCGTCAAAATAAAGGGCTATGGACTAAAGCACTGGCATAAGGCTATACCTGTAGCAAAGAACTAGGGGCACAGAAGCTAATAAATGGAATTAAGCCCCCATGGGCCAGAAGAAAGGATTAGAGCCTGAGAGGCCTAGATGGAGGTCAAAGCACCTGGTCTTATGGTGGAAAATTAGGCTAGGCACCAGCAAGGAAATAACTAAAGGCATTTTGGCAGATTCTACAGTTGTGGGAGAAGTCCTTCATTTTTTGCAAGGATTCCAAATGTGGCAATGCACCATATTCATACATGGACGAAGTTTGAATGAGTCTATAACTCTTGAGTATTGAGTACCAAATTGGACATGGTCGTAGTTAGGATAAGCAAGGATGGAGCAGCTGAGTAAATTTGCATAGTGAGGTTGGTGCCATTGGTTTAATGGCTACTGAAAAGAAATTTTGGCTCAAGAATAGAGAGGACCAGGAACTACAGATTGAGTTTCTGAGCTTGATTGAAATAAAAGCAAGCCACCTCTGATCTTCCTTGCTCACCAGGATGAATTAAATGAGAAAAATGGCCTTAGGACAAATGAATATTTGACCATAGCACAGAGAGGCCATGCTGAAGTAAAATATGAGCTCTGTGGGAAATTAAGAAGAATGGACAACCTTGCTAGAGCACGCAATTTTGACTATGAATTAATTCTTAGCATGGATAAATGCTCAAGTGCCCATTATCTGAATCAGTGGTGTTGCAGTGATCAAGTAACTAGATGTAACAACATCATGGATAGCCATGTAGAAGTACACTTTCATGCAGTATGGGAAGCCATGTGTGAGTACACTCTCAAGTAGTGAAATTGTAGCAGAGGAAGAATCATTTCCTATGAAACAGAGGAACAAAAGCAAGGATTACAGTTGTGCAATGGTGGAGAACATAGCATCGTAGTGGGAGCATGAAGAGTAGTGTGAAGATAGTCAAGATCTACATGTTTGTGTGTGTGAAAATTAGGGAGATGGGAACCAAGAGTTTACTATCATTTAGAGCAATTGAGGGTTGAGATTAGAGCCGCTTGAGAAGTGAAGTGTGCATAGAAAAGGAGGACTACATAGCATAAGGGAAAGTGTTGTGTGGAGAAGTTGATCAGGTTTATATTTTTGAGCACTTACATAGGACTTTGTTTTCAGTTTGAAAATTGTATGAAAAACATAACAATGGCTAGAGTAAGTAATGGCATGTATTCATAAGAGGTTGGTGCCTCTTGGAAGGTAGTGGCCTACATTCATAAGAGGTTTGTTCCTCTTGGCAAGTAGTTGTTTGATATGTTAAGGGGGTTGGGGCCTCCTGTGAGTGGGTGCTCACAAACAACTTGATGCAATTAAGTAGGTGCTTAAACTACATCATAATAACAAACATATTGGTGGTTTTCTCCCTTGTGGTTTCCACGTAAAATTACTTGTGTCAATATGTGTTTGTTGCTCAAATTCATGGATTGTGTGCTCATTTGAATGGTTTACATTGTTTTACAGATATTATATTAAGACTGCTCATATAAGTAATTGAAAATGGTGAAACAAAATAAAGGATTGAGCTTAAAGTTTTAAGATATCACTAATTACAGATTCACCCCCTGCCCCTCTCAGTAATTCCTTATTCCAACAATTGTTATCATGTCCAAGTTCCTTCAAAAATAGTTTAACCACTGGAAGGTATATCTATAAGGAATTATGTCTAGATAAGAAAGTCAAGATGCTTACTCAAGTAAGATACCAGTCTTTGATGGGACTAATTATTCATTTTGGAAAGTTAGAATGGAAGCCTATCTCATGTCCTAGGGGTAGATGTTTGGAGTTATGTGTTGGTTTATTATGTTGTCCCTAATGTCCCTTCCACATATGCAGATGGTAAAAGGTGTATTGAAATGACGCTAAAACCGGGAATGCCATTCTATTTGGCCTTAGTGAATCTTAAATTGTAAAGGATATGCACTGTAAATCTTCTAAGGAAGTATGGGTCAGGCTCAATCAGAGTAATGAAGAAGATAATAAAGTCAAGCAGGCCAAAATTCAAATCTTCATAATGAGGTTTGAAAGCTTAAGAATGAGTGAAGAGGAAAGCATAGAGGAGTATTTCCTCGGAGTTGATGAAATGACCAACATGATTAGAGGACTTGGTGAAGCCATCAAAGAGGATGTAATTGTTAAAAAGGTCTTAATATATTTTCCTATGATATTTAATGCCAAAATATCAGCTGCTAAAGAGATGACTGATTTGAAAAGTCTCGCAATGGACCAACTACTTGGTACTCTCACAGCTTATGAAATGAGAGTAGGAAAAGAGAAGACTGAACCAAAGGAGGCAAATTTCAAGGTGTCCAAGAAGGCTAAGGGGAACAAAGATCATTAGGAGAGTTCTAGCTGTGAATCTGATTAGGAGTTGGCTCACTTTGCTAGGAAACTGAAATTTGGGTTAGGGAAGTATAAAGGAATTGTTCCCCATCAAATGCTTTAATTGTGGAAGAGTTGGAAATTTTTCATCCAAGTGTCCTTACAAAGAAAAGATAGAAAATAATAATGATCAAAATTCCAAAGGCAATGCTTAGAAATATCAAAAGAAAAATTTCTACTCCAATGAGGATAGCTTGACACTAGATTTTGATGGTGAGACTTCCTCATAGGATGAGTCAAATGATCATTTACTTATGGCACTTGAACTTGAGTACACGAAACAAAATGTTACAGACTCTGAAGAAGAAGAAGAAGGAGTAGTGGACCTTGAAGGTGAACTCATCAGTGCTTTTAATGAATTAAAGAGGGACAAAAGAAAGAACAAGCAACTAAAAGAATAGCTGATTGGAGATGAAGAAGGTATGTATAATTTAGACGATGAGGAATTTCTTTATCAAAAATAAAAAATTGAATAAGCCATTAGAAGTAAAGACATCTTAGCTCTTTGATTACAAGAAAAACAAAAACATGTCAAAATCTAGAAGAAGAGAACAAACACTTAAAGCAGGAGCTGATCAAAGTAAATTAGGAGATGATTCCATAAATGTGCAAAGAAGAGATTGTGTTCCTGAAAGTCAAGCAAGTTCTTAATGATTTAATTCATGAATGGGAAGAAAATTGTCAGAGTCTAGAAGCTAAGATTGTCTCCCTAACAACAGATATTGAGAAATTAGAAAAAAAGAAGGACTTGGATAAAATGTTTGATGAAGGGACTACAAAGTTAAACCACATTCTGAGTAGTCAAAGGTCTCTAGAAAACAAGGCAGGGCTAGGATATGCTAGATTACAGGAGTCACCTATGAAAAAGATGAACTCCAGGTCCACACGATTTGAAGAACCCTAGATGTGAAGGTGCTTCAAGGAAGACTCAATGAGGGCAACCAAAAGTCTATCCAAAGAGGCACCCAACATGGTAACAAGAATTCTAACTTCTCAAAGGACTCACAATGGAGGAGAATGAATCAATCATCAGGACAACAGAGGTACCTGCAACATGAACAACCTCGTAAACCTTCAAATTTCAAGTACCATAATTTTTTTCTATGGTCATTTCTATAAATGATATATCTTTGGACATAAAACTATTAATTGTAGAAGAGTCAAAGTTGAAAGAGATGAAAAATTTGAATATATTATGTATCAGAATTTTAGATCTCAAAACTCTCCTCCCAAAAATAGAAATCCTTTCTCTCCCCTGATGGATGATGTTGAATATTTCAAATGTAATAATTTTGGGCACAAGGTGATGAGTGGAGAAGCATATTTGAGTATGCTTACAAATACCAGAATGCTTGACACCCAACCTTTCCAAAAGATAAGAAGAATTGGAAATGAAAGACTGCAAAAATCATGGAATGTGGGCTTTCTCTGTATGTGCATGATCAAGAAAATATATGGTATGTGGATAGTGGTTGTTCCAAGCATATGACTGGGAATAAGAGCAAATTCTTGTATCTGAAAGAAAGGGACAGAGGGAACAATTTCACTTTCGGTAACAATGCTCCACCAAGAATTAAAGGCAAGGGCATAGTTAGTCTTGATGAAAAGACAAAGGCTAAAAATGTGTTGTATGTAGAGGGTCTCAAGCACAATTTTCTTAGTGTGATTCAGATGTGTGATAATGGCTATAATGTGACCTTTCGACCCAAAAACTGTTAGATTCAAAAGGAAGAGAATGGAAAGCTAGTGGGAAAGAAAGTCAGAACTCACAACAATGTGTATGTGTTTGATGACTCTAGAGTAAGTTGCTACTTGAGAAAGAAAAATCAAACTTGGTTGTGGCATAGAAGGCTTGGTCATATAAATTTTGACAACCTAATAAACATTAGCAAGTTAAAAGCTATAATAGGATTACCAAGACTGTTGAGGCATGAAGACTCAATCTGCAAGTCTTGTCAATTTGGTAAGCAGGCAAGGTCTCAGTTCAAGACAAGTAGATTATCAAACCAAGAAGAAACAAAGGTAGATGATGAAGATGAAAAAATGAGCATAACATCAAGGTCTAAAACTCCCTTAAGGTATGTACAAAAACAACATCCAAAAAGCTAAATTATTGGTGATCAAAGACTTGCTATCCAAACAAGCAGGAGATCCCTTGGTAGCCCAAGTTGCACAAATTTTTCTTTGTTATCTCAAATTGATACCAAGAATCTCAGTTAGGAAAGTGAGAATAAGTCTTGGGTAAAGGAAATGAGTGAAGATCTAGATCAACTTGAGAAGAATGACACTTGGGAGCTTGTTCCAAGACCCAAAGAGAAAAATATCATAGGCACCAAATGGGTCTTCAAAAATAAGCTAAATGAGCAAGGTCAAGTGATTAGGAAGAAGGCCCACTTAGTTTGCAAAGGGTATGCCCAAATAGGGGGGATAGATTTTGAAGAAACCTTTGCACTTGTAGCAATATTGCAAGCCATTAGAATGTTTCTTGCTTTTACCAATCATAAAAAGATCAAGGTGTATCAGATGGATGTGAAGTCAGCTTGTTCAATGGAGAATTGGAAGAATAAGTATACATTGAGAAACTAGAAGGGTTAATGCTCACAACAAACAAAGAGTTTGTCTGCAAACTAAAAAAGGCCTTATATGGGCTCAAACAGGCCCCTAGAACCTCATATGCCAGATTGGATAAATACCTTTAGCAACAAGGCTTCAAAAGGGGCACGACATATAGAAATATACATATAAGGTTTGAATATGACCACTTATTAATTGCGGTAGTTTCTGTGGATGGCATAATCTTTGGCAGTGATCTAGAGCAGTTCGGGCATCAATTTGAAAATTGTATGCAGACATAATTTGAGATGTCCATGATAGGAGAACTATCCTTCTTCTTAGGACTACCAATTTCTTAATCAAAGGATGGAGTCTTCATCTCCCAATCCAAGTACTTGCAAGAAACAATAAATAAATTTGGGATAGAACAATGCAAGTCGGTTGGCACCCCCACGGTTATAGGTTATAAGTTATGTAAGAAGAGGAGAAACCTCTTGTAAATCAGATAGTATACATATCAATGATTGGAAGCATGCTTTATCTCATATCATCTAGACCATACATCATGCAAGCAACATGCTTGGTGGCCAGATTTTAAGTCTGCCCCTGTGAAAATCATTTCATTGATGTAAAAAGGAATTTCAAATACTTGCAAGGCACAACAGACTATGTGTTGTGTTATGCTAGGAGTGGAGAGTTTAAATTAAAGGCCTATACATATGTTGATTGGGCAGGCAATATTGATGATAGTGTTATCCCTCATAAATTTTCTTGGTTATATAGAAATCTTCCTGAGGTAACCTTTTCAAACCAATATTACATATTGAAGGCTAGCCCCTTTAATCCGGAGAGGTATCTCTCTGATAACCTAATCACTAAATTTAGAAACTAGTTATGTCTTCACAATGGCTAGATCTTCAGTAGGGTTTTGATGAAATAGGTTTTGGTTGGGATGAAGAAATTAATCCATTGGGAAATGGGGTCAACAAATTAGGTTTTTAGATGAAACTACCAAGACATTGACTATATGAATCAACAGGGATAGAGGCAGGATAGATGGAAAACTATAGACATATCAAACATCATCTTAATGGTATTACAAGGAGAAAACAATCCACTATAGCAGGGCATGAAACATGAATCCTGCAAGTTTTAGGAGAAAGAGTGTATATGTCTAAACCATATGAACCATAGCATTAACTAATGAATTAAGTCACATAATCTCATTTAAACATCAGAATATAGAAGATATATGATATCACATAGAAAGGAAACTATCACATGAGAAAAATTGACTGAGCATACCATCACAAGAATCTCTGTATCATGAACATCCTAGTCTTCTTGGCACTTGAAAAATGAATAATTTGATCACGCATAGCAAAAAAGAGTATTTTATTTCAGAGTCCAACTTTTTTCCTTTTTTTCGATGTATTATATAGGAAAAATACACAAAATTTAATATCCACAAAGTTTGGCAGCATAACTTTAAAATATTTACAATATCTGATAGTTTAATTTGTAAAACATAATTAAAAACCTATTCTACTAGCTATTCGAATATCTAATTGGCATGTAAATATTGGTCAAAGCTTTTTGAAACTATTGGATGCATCCTCTACTATTATTTTTGGAAAAGGATGAGTCTTAGCTATAGTGTAAGATCTAGAATTGTTCACATCTTTGTAGGCTTCATATCTAGAATTGTAACTTGCAATCCTCTCTTGTAGTAAAATTGACATATGAACCTGTGGATTCTACTGAAATTGTGCAATTGTACTGTGTAACAGTTTACACTCTTCAAGGCCCTTCTCTCTTATGTTGACTCGTATTTTCTTCTCTTTTTTATGCACAAAACTTTATGAAATATTATCATAATATAGTAAACATTAACTAATTGTCAAAAAGATAAATTTGAGCTTGCCAAAATATTGAAGTCAAACTAGGGTTTTTCTTTCAACAAAGTTAGGGTTTCATTCTCATCACTGCCAAGGAGGTAAGATGATCATTATTTTATAACTTGTGTAGCCTAAGCAAAGAGTTTTAACTTATCTTGACTTATTTTCATCCTTCTATTTCTTTTATGTATGTTTGTACTAGCTTCTAGAGTTCCTTTCACTTTTCTGTCTGCATACTCTATTTTACCTTGTCCTATAACCTTTTTCTTTCCCTTCGAAGACTCTACAATTTCCTCTTCATTAATTATCACTGATTCCTTTAGCTTAGGATTAAGCTATTCTTTAAAATCTAGTTTTAATTTGTTTGTAGGGTGAGTATGTGGTTTCCTATATTAAACACTAGGCTCTGTTTTAGTGTTTTCATCCCTTGTCTCCATAATTTATTTCTCTTTCTCACCTTTTTATACTTTATGCTTTGCCTCCGCTTCTTCTAGAATTTTCTTTTGTTGTTTTCTTATTCTCTTCTCATAGACTTTAACCTCTAGTTGATTTACAAGGTTTTCAGCATGTTATTCAATGTGTATATTACTAGGCTCTCCCTTAGTTTCTGGAACTAGCGTTTCGGTTCTGGTTGCATCCCTAACCATTCTTTGTCTTCTAGGTGTAGGATTCACAAAATTTCTCCTTCTCAACTACTCTATTTTCTTATTCAATTCATGTATGTCCAATATCTTGATTAAGTCATGATGACGTATGCGTTGAGGTAATAGCTTTGCCCTGGTTCTGGCCTTAGTGGCCATTTAAACAAAATTTGATGCAAGAAATAAGGCAGACTCATCTTCCCAAATCTAGCTAAATTACATTAAAATATCATATGGTAAAGGTAGATTTTGGTGTAGAAATTCCTTGTAGATTCAAACTATTTATGTAATCTTCTAAAACAAAAGACTTGAATCTACTCCACACATCAGCAGAAACAATTAATTGATTGAGAAATCACGAATCATACAAGAGAGAGAATTCAATCAACACATTACACAATGATTTCCTAGGAAAAGCCACAATTAAAAACCCCTGCTATTTGTATATTTCATTAGTCAGAAAATATGAGACGATTACAATGATTTTCTCAAGCCCGAGCAACCTCTGCACTATCTATATCTGTCTCACAGCTTCCTAGACAAGCCTAGGCCAATACGTAACCAATTTTGTGCTTGCCCAAGTCCCTATTTACTAGCGTTGTTTCCTTCAGAATTATCCCCCTATTAATTAGGGAAATTCCTCAATATGAATTGTGCAATCCTCATAGGCCTTCCTCTGGCTGCATGCACCACCTGTATGATTCGTATGATTATACCATTGATAGTACACTACCCTTGAACTCCAATCTCAATTGGGTAACTCTCATATCTGACATGCATGAGTTATTTATGAGTGAATCATCAGTTAATTAGTTGAACACTTGAAGCAACACCCCACTGCCTAACCTCCTACTAGTCCCTCCATTGGTTGGAACTAGTTTAACTGACTTTAACTCAATTAAAATGAACTAATTAATTACAACTCAAAATAATCTCAACCATGGCTCCCATAAAGTAGGAGACACTCTACATGACTCGAGTTAGACCCTCAAATTGAATTAACTAAGCCAACTAAGTCAAATTAACTTAGTTAACTCATACAAGTTGTCTTGTGATGTGGAATTGCAATTTTATTCCTAATTTAATTCAAGGAAAAAATTAAATTAGGCTTTTATTTTTGCATTTTCAACATTTGGAATACATGCCTTCACATGTGAAGAGTAGTTGCACAATCCTTAGGGGAGTAGATAATTCAGGCTTCAACATCTTCTAATGGATTCTCGTGCTCTAATTAGGGTTTTGTTATTCTTCCTTCAAGAAGAAATTAAGGTTAATATTCTACATCATTTGCTTGTTGAACCACTTCTCACCCTCGGTAGGAAAACTCGTGGCTTCTGCTATTGAATCTTTGGTAACTGCAAACTCCATGCCTCTTATTCAAGCTTCATTGACATCAAAGGAGTGAATAAATTCATAACACCAACTCAAATTGTAACCATCAAATTGATGGAAAATAGGCTCCCACCCTGCGTCTCTCAACAATGGTGAAACTTCATCACACACTTCGAACCATAATCCATTTGGTTCAAACCTTCTTACATGACCTGATTTTCCCATTCCTTGATTGATAAAAATTTCAAACTTTCCCACACGCTATAAAAATTGTTAACCAATTCACTGTCTGCTACCATCCAGTCACTTGGGTTTGATGAAAATAATGGATTTGCATAGAATTAGGGTTTTAACATTTTTGCTCTCCAAACCTCCTTTCACCTTTCAAAATCACCTCAAACTATCACATCAAGTCATATCATATATTTAATTATATCATATAGCTTTGAAGTATAGAAAATGACCCAAATAAGAGCTATATTTTTTTTTTTCAAAATTATGCACGCACTATGAAAATATTTCATAGAGCGGTCCTATAAGCACTACAAAAATATTTCATAGCGCCATTTGTTTTTTTTGGCATATGATTGGTGCAAGACTTGGGAAAAAACTTTGGTATGGAAAAAATCACTTTCTAAACATGTTTCTTAATCCTTATGCCACATTTTTGCACCAAAATTTTACCTAACCCTATACTTAAGCTCACTCTATTTCGAAAAATATTCGTTGATTCTCAACACACTTTAACCCCTTTTTTGAGAGTATAAACTAAGTGCTAATAGATAGGAAGAGCACTTCTGGTGCAACATTATTTTTAGAAGATTTCTTAGTATCTTGGGTCAACAAGAAACAACACTCCATCTCTCTATCAATCGCTGAAGCAGAGTATAATGCAGTTGCCACTTGTTGCTCACAAATTCTATGGATGAAGATGATCTTAAAGGACATTAAGGTAGAGTTGACTAATCTAATTCCAATCATGTGTGACAACACTAGTGCTATCAACATTTCTAAGAATCATGTAATACACTCAAAGACCAAGCACATTCCTATCAAGTCTCATTTCTTAAGAGAACAAGTTGTTTCTATTGTCGTTTGACTTGAATATATGGACACTAAGAGGAGCTTGTAGACATTTTCACAAAGACATTGGCAAGAGAACCCTTTGTGTATCTCTGCAACAATATAGGAATAGTGACCCCTCCATCTAAATGACTCAAATACAAAGAGTATTGGTAGCTACTCATCTTGTTGGATCAACTAAAGAGTATGCTTCAGTGTTTTAGGAGGAGATTTTGGGAGCATCCTTTTCCATTGATGCCAAAAGGGGAGAAGTTTATTAATTCCAAAGGGAAGAACAACGGTGGAGAAAACCATGGTTAGGTTTAGGGGAAGCTTGGTATGTTGTCATGCCAAAGGGGGATATTATTGGGCAGTTGGATTTGTTTGAATGGCTGGTGGAATTCAGTATGGTGGCATTGATGTCAACCATGTCTGCATTGGTGTGCATTGTATGTCAAGCTCAAGGGGAGTCCCATGGTTGCTGCAATCTCTTGCAAAGAATCATCATAGTAGCAGGTTTATTGGAGAAGCCACAATATGATGACTATGATGGTTGGGAGTCCCAGGATTTGAAGGCATTTATGCCTCAGGAGATTAGCTCAAATTCTCATTGCAATGGCATAGTTGGATTTTGATTCAAAATATCTTTCCAATGGTATATTGAAGTTTGCAAATGGCCTCCTGGATCATAAATTATTTCTAGTCAAAGATTAGATTTCCCAAAGTCAAAAGTGTAAAGTTAAAGAGGTAGGAGGACCCCTTAGAGTGCATTAGTTTGGAACTTTTCCAAAATCAGTAGAGAAAGTTAGCATGTCTTATTAGCAAATCCACTAAAGGAAGCGTTAGGCTGACGTTAGCAGAACAGAGCAGCAATGGAGAGCTTTATGCTTGGCCAATGAAGACTCCACTTGACAGCTCATCCTGATGGGTACATCTTGGCATAAGTATAAAGACGCACAAAGGAAATTGAGTGGGATGATGGTGGTGGTATGGTTGGTAGCAACAACCAATGATAAAGGCATATAGAAGACTCCACAATATAGGTAAGCTTGCTAAGATGATCTCAGAAGGTTTCAAAGGCACACATAAGAAAGAGTCAAGATGAAAGCATTGGGCAGACATGGCTCTGACAACAGTGGCGAAGAGCTCCTTCATTAGCTAGCGGAAGGCCCACTTGACACACAAGCCTGGCGAGAGAACCGCAAAGGTTTCATTGGGCACAACAGTGTAAAAGGGTCAGAAACCTTATGAAAAATTAAAATAGGAATTTATCACAAAACGTGAGGCATGAGACCATTTTCTCTCTCCTCTCTTACAAGAATGTGGCAACATTTTATTGGCCAAGGTGATGTCAGCATGACATCGGTACATGGGGACACGTGGCAAACAGATTCAACATTTTTGGGTGGCATAATGGGCCAAATCCAGGTGACACAAGTCACTACTCTAGAGGTGTCACATGGCATGAGTGACATTAACATGACATCATCTCGCAAGTTAGGGCCAAAAGGTTTGAGTGGTGTGCACAAAGGAACTAGTGGGTTGACTAGGCATCGAGTAGACATGGTCATGTCAAGGCAAGGGCCATTGGGAAATGTGTGGAGTGGACCCCATGGGATGTGTAAGCCTGCAAGGCTTACCCTAGTGGAAATAAACTAGCACACAAAGTTTTGGCTAGGAGGATAATGCCAAGACATGTCAGCGAGCCAACACACAAGCAACAACCAATGCGAAAAGAGAGGGAGGACCCCACGAGACTCATCATCCCACTAAGGTAATATCAAAGTTTTACAAAGGAGACACAAATGATAGCGTTAGAATAAAGGGATATGGAATAAAGCACTAGCACGAGGTCATACGTAGGACAAAAAACCAGGGGCACAAAAGCTTATAAATGGAATTAAGCCCCTGCAAGCCAATAAAAAGGATTAATACCTAAGAGGCCTAGCTCGAGGTCACAACACCTGGTTCTATGGTGGAAAAATAGGCTAGACACTAGCAAAGAAAGAGCTAAATGCTTTTTGGTGAATTCAGTAGTCGTGGGAGAAATCCTTCATTTTTGGCAAGAGTGTCAAATGTGGAAATGTGTCATATTCATACATTCGTGAAGTTTGAATGAGTCAACAGTTCTTGGGCATTGATTACCAAATTGGACATGGTCATAGTAAAGATAAGCAAGGTTAAAGCAATTGAGTAAATGTGCATAGTGAGGTTGGTGCCATTGGTTTAATGATGACTACAAAGAACTATTGGCTCAAGAATAGAGAGGACCATGAACTTCAAATTGAGTTTATGAGCTTGACTGAAACAAAGGTAAGCCACCTTTGATCTTCCTTGCTTGTCAGGATGAATTAAATAAAAAAATGGCCTGAGGACAAGTGGAGATTTTACCATAGCATAGAGAGGCCATGTTGAAGTACATTTTGAGCTCTGTGGGAAATTAAGAAGAATGGAGAGCCTTGCTAGAGCACATATTTTTGACAATGAATTAATTCTCAATGTGGTGAAATGCTCAAGTGCCCATTCTCTAAATCAATTGTGTTGCAATGAACAAGTAACCAGATGGAACAACATCATGGATATACTTGCAAAAGTATGCTTTCATGTAATATGGGAATCCATGTCTGAGTACACTCTCAAGCACTGGAATTATAGCAGAGTTAACATCATTTCCCATGCAGCATAGGAAACAAACCAAGGATTGTAAGTGTGTAATGGGTGGGAATACAAAATTGTGGTAAAGTGGGAGTGTGAAGAGAAATGTGAATATAGTGAGGAGATACATGTTTGTGTGTGTGAGCATAAGGGAGATTGTTATAGCACCATTTACCACTCTTAGTAGATTTGATGCTCTAATTATGGCCTAAGGCAACCCTTCCTTCTAGACTTGGTCCAAAATCTAAAAAACAATGTTTTATTCCCTATACGCTACTTTGCCCCGTGATAAAAGTGTGTACACGGGGGATTGTTGGTTGTGGAGCATGATTGTTTAGAGGCCTTTGTTTCAGCCAGATGTATACCCCAGGAAGTTTGTACACCCCTCCACGCGGGGGGTGCGAAGGGGACTTGTCCCCCCCGCGGGCGTTCGGGGGGGGCGATTCCCCCCGGCTAGGGGGTTCGGGGGCCAGCGGTCCCCCGGCGGGGG
>APFE030876042.1:25696-48278 GCA_000404065.3 Pinus taeda
ATTTGGAGAAGTATAAATAAACCTCCATGGGAAGGCCTTAAGGGAGAAGATATGAGATATTGATACTATAGTGAGAGTATCCTTGATCAAGTCTGACGAAATCCATGTGCCTCCTGCACCCCCCCAAAGTTTCAGGAAACCCTTGTTTCCTTGTTGGAGATATCTTTCATCTTTCTTGATATATCCTTGTATTGGTGATGGAGGAATATTGCTGAGGATGGGAAAGGACAAATCCGGAGGATGGTTCCACTTGGATCCGGAGAAGGACTCAAGTCGTATTTCTCCACCTTACTTGTAGCTTACTTCAATAAAGAAATGGTGTTCAGTTCCTGATATTAAACATGTTTATGCATTGATTTACGTTGTAATTTTATGAATCTTATATTGATGTGTAATTGTTCATTCATTTATATGATCTAAGGGAATATCATGAAAATTATTTATGTTTCTACTACTGTATATGTTTCATTTGAATAATTTTCAGGTTTCAAAGACATCAAGAGAAGCTGAGGGTTTGCACCCTGCGGGATCTACTCAAACATAGGACCTCAGGGTAAGGACACTCTTGCCCAGTTCAATAGAATAAGCATCTAGGTTGATTGCTTGAGCATTGCTTATTGTTGTTTTCCATCCACTCTATTGGGGTTTCCAACCCAGGACCCTAGGGTGATATCACTTGCAACAGAGATGGGAGCCAAGAGTTGATTTTCATTTATAGAAACTTGAGGGTCAAGATCATATTTGCTTGAGCAGTGAAGTGTGAAAAGCAAAGGAGGGTCACAGAGCAGAAGGGAAAGTGTTGTGTGGAGCAGCTGATCATGTTTATATTTTTGAGCATTTTATAGGCCTATGTTTTCAGTTTGAAAATTGTATGAAGAAAAGAACAATGGCTAGAGTAGGTAGTGGCTTGCATTCATAAGAGGTTTGTGCCTCTTAGCAGGTAGTGGCCTACATTCATAAGAGGTTGGTGACTGTTAGAAAGTAGTGGCTTATTATATTAAGGGGGTTGGGGCCTCCTTTGAGTGGGTGCTCACAAACAACTTGACGTAATCAAGTAGGTGCTTAAATTACATCAAAATAACAAACATAATGGTGGTTTTCTCCCTTTGGGTTTCCGCGTAAAAATACTTGTGTCAATATGTGTCTGCTGCTCAAATTGATGGATTGAGTGCTCATTTGAAGGGTTTACATTGTTGTATGTACATTATATTAAGACTGATGATATAAGTAATTGACAAGAGTGAAAGGGAGTAAATAATTAAGCTTAAAGTTTTAAAATCTCACTAATTATTGGGTCACCCCACCTCTCAATAATTATTTATTCCAACAAATACATTGCATATATTGATTGGAGTGAGGTGGTGGTGTAAAATCCACCCTCGTCTTGTATTTAAACTGCATTAAGCACTGTTCATATAACTTGTTGTCTGGCTTCACAAAAGCATCGTTAAAAGGTTGGGTGCTATCAAAATGGTCGTCCATTTCCTTAGTTGTGTGAAGGTGGAGACTCTGCTTAGTTTTAGGGAAATGCATTCAATTTCTCAGCAATCATGGCGTGAGAATGTGGGTGGTATACAGAGATGGTCAAGAAAGAGGAAGACCTCCCCTCCCACCATGGCATGGGCAAGGGGACGACATTTTTATTGCAGTATTTCACACCATTATAGAATAAATGTGGTAGACACAGAAGAATGAGAGCTCAATGTTATGGGTGATCATCTTTGGGCTCTATGAAACCTCTTTGTTCATCTCTTTGTTCATCACTACAGGGATCAAGAAGATACTAATGTGTTGTTGGAAGGAAACATCCTTGATATTGAATTTCATTTACATCATGCAAAGTCAGCTTACCATTGCATTTCCAACTTCCTAGGCATGCAACTTTAATGTTTGAGACTCCCTCGACCATAGTAGGTGAATCCTTGCTTTCTCTAGTGCATGAAAAAGCTCCCAACAACAAGCCTCATAGCCCTTCGTCCTAGCAACACCAGTCACACGACAAGTCAAAGCTTGTCTATGCTGGTTCGAGCCCCTCCTGCAGCGAATGTGGTCAAGTCAATGGTCCTCTCCAGCGGAATTCTGAGTTTCTAGTCTCCAACCAACCAACTTCCTTAGAGCTCCCACTGCCATATAACCTAGACTATTACAAGCCATGCCTAGTGATTGAAGAGGACCCCCCTAAACACTAGTTGGCATTGCAAGTCCATCTAAGCTAACCTCTTTTACGATTTTTATGTCCTATTATTCTCGGTTATAGATATAACTTTGCCTATTTTACTGCCATGTAAATTTCAGGAGGCTCTCTACCTTCTCCTCTATGAGTAGAGGCCTCCCCATGCTTGCCTCCACCATTTTCTCTCTCAACTTCAAGCCCATGTTCATAGCTAGTGTCTGTTGAGCTCTAACACTCTAAAGAATGTAATTTTTGTAACTCTAATATAATTCAAAGCTTCTTTACTTACAAAAAAAAAATGAGGTTGATAATTGCCATTTAAAAAATATTCCAATGTGGGGCATAAGAGAGAGAGAGAGAGGGAGAAAGAGAGAGAGAATGGAATACATATCCCAGGAAAATCCATTGGGCACTTCTCAAGGTTCAATTGTAGTTTTGGTGGCCTAACCCAATGGGGATATTGACTAAGTCCCAATAATACATAAAGGCAGCGAACGCAAGGACTTATGCACAAGCGCGCACACACAATTTAAATTTAAAAAAATTATTATGGTTAAAACATTTCAATGATGTGTTGTTCAATATAAAGGAGATCTGTAATTCCTTCCATGCTTATTTTGGATTTGACACATATAACCAAAAAAACATTTCAATGGTTTTACAGTGTAGTATGAAGGATATTTTTTATAGTGTAGTATGAGGAAGATGCTAAAGATTTAGATCCATTGAGAAAACCTTCAATGATAAATGATTATAATTTAATTAACTAATATATTATATATTCCTCTTTATCAACTCCATTAAACATTAGTTAGCTTAGATCCATATTAACTCTAAATATATCATGCTTAAAGAGAGTTCAAATCTCTTAAAAGGTGCATATATTTTGCCAATATTTTCTTTCTAAAAAAAATTATTATCTCAAAGAATTTTCTTTCTAAAAAGGTTATTATCTCAGAGAATTATGTTCCCTTTCAATATATAATAGATAAAAAGTCAAGATAAATATAAGTTGGTACATATTAATGTGAATATATATAGGGATAAAAAAGGTTTGTGTTGTGTGGAAAGGTGTCATGTCCCCATTTTTATTTTCCTCTATGGTACAACTAGGATGGGTTTCCAAGGTATGTGATGGCCAGGCCGTAGGAGCTGAATTACATCATCAAGGGTCCCGGGGGAGTTTTGAGGAGTTTTTATGGAATCTGATGGCATTCGTTTGACATATTCCATCATCTGCACAATTTGCCTTTCATTATATTGCATTCTGACAACTTTCAAAAAATAGCATTATTATGGGGCCTAACTTAATTAATTATGATCGAGGTGGCATTTCAAGAAGATTATTTGATGGAACACCTTAGTGTAATAGCTCGTTGGAACTGGAACGAAAAGATCTATAGGATGGGATGTTGAGAAGTGAGTTCCATTGGCCAGAGAGAGTATGGTGGGCGATTTACCATTCTCCTTAATTAAAAATGATTTTAATTAGTCATTTAACTAAGGAAAAATAATTAATTGGAGGAAAAGGGCCAAAAGTGACTTAAGTGAAATAAAATTAAATTAAAAGGTCACTTAAGAGAAAGTAGATCGAGGGGTTTCTAGAATAATAATAAAATAATAAAATAAGATGATTCTATAGGCTTGGACATCTATCCATTAGATCTATAAAAGAGGAGGAGGAGTTCATTAAGAGACATCTTGGTTTGAGCATTTGTCTTTGGTGTGGAGTGGAGAATCCAGTTCTATATCTTAGTAGCCCCAGGACGAAAACCCTCGAGTGATTTACCGAGAGTGGGTGAGCACCCATATCTCTCCTTAGTGAATTCAACCAAAATTCACAGGTTGCAGCTTATTGATTTTCATATCAGTGTTTTGGATTCCCATTGCAGTTTTATTATTGATCTTTTAAGGGCATCACCTCAACCATATTGTCGCTCTTTCTACCAACATATTTTCTTATTAATAAAATAAGGTTGAGATTCTCTCCATGTTCATCTTGTTTAATATTCAGTTGCATTATATATTTCCATTTTGTGCCATAGATTTTGTGGTTCGATTTGCATAAATTTTTTTTAAATTAATGGCATAAATTTTGAAGCAAATTTCTGCAAATATATATATATATATATGGCACATTACAAAAGGAATAATAATAATGAATAAGCTATTAATACATAAATATGTCACTATAGTACAATACCCTATAACATTATATGGATGACAACCACTTGTTTTTGTACATCGTAAATTTCTCTTTGTTATATATATAGATTGAAATTAAAAAGATTAATTATTATGGTGAAAACATTTCAATGTTGTGTGGCTCAATATGAGGGAGATATGTAATTCCTTCCATGCTTTATATGGAGTTGACACTTGGGATTAAAAAAAAACATTTCAGTATGAGGAAGATGTTAAGTACCTAGATCCATTGAGAAAAATACCAGTAATCAACAGTTACACTTTAATTAATCTATGTAATATATATTCATCTTTATCAACTCCACTATAAATTATTTAGCTTAGATCCATCTTAACTCTAAATTTATCATGCTTAGAGAGAGCTCAAATCCCTTAAAAGGTGCATAATTTTCATTGTCTTTCGAAAAAAGGGTTTACACCTCAAAAAATATGACACCTCTGAATGCTTAATATACAGAAACTTAACGTGGATCTAAGTTGGCACCTCTTATTATAGATACACGGGAATAAAAAGAAATTGTTCTTTCTCGAAAGGAATAATAAAAGAGAATAAAATTTTAATACAGAAATATGTCATTGCAATATGATGCCCTATGACATTATATAGATGACAACCACCTATTTTTGGTTCTCTCTCTCTCTCTCTCTCTCTCTCTCTCTAACACAATTGCAATTAAAAAAAAAAAATTGGTTAAAACATTTCAATGATGTGTTGCTCGATATGAAGAAGATGTTAAAGATTTTGATTCATTGAGAAAACCTTTAATAATTAATTGTTACAATTTCATTAATCGATATAGTATACATTTATCTTTATCAACTCTATTAAAAATTAACTAGCATATATTCATCTTAAGCCAAATTTATCTGCTTCTAGAGAGTTCAAATCTCTTAAAAGGTGTGTACCTTTCATCAACGTTTTTTTTTTTTTTCTCAAAAAAGGTTTACACCTCAAATAATATAATCCCTCTGAGTGCATAACAAATCCAAAGCTAAGATGAATCTATGTCGGTATCTCTTAATGTAAATATACATAGGGATAAAAAAGCATTGTGCTATGTACAAATAAGTAATGATAAAGAATAAAATTTTAACACGAAAACATGTTTGTTTGTTTGTTTATTTGTTATTTTATGTGGTTCATGCACCCTGGATATCGGTGTTTACTATGTCCACAAAATATTTGTACCAGGAAAATCCACCCAAAGGGATCACTTCCTACCAACTCAACCACAGAGCTTGACCCCGAGAGTGTCGAAAGAATTGAACCTGTGACCTCTTAATAACAAAAGTGCTTTAACAACAAGGACTCGATCAATTGATCTAAACCTTAGGGATCACACAAAAATATGAAGCCCTATAAAATTATAGAGATGAGAATCACCTATTTTTTGTCACAAAAAAAAACACAATTAAAATTAAAAAATGATTATGGTTAAAACATTTCAAGGGTGTGTTGATTAATATGAGGAAGATGAATAATTCTTCCCATGCTTTATATGGAGTTAACAAGTGGCATTAAAAAATATGTTATAACAAAAAGAAATTTCAATGTTGGGTATAAATAAAATATTTCAATGTCCACCTTAAATAAAATAATTTTATATCAACTATATTTTGTCAAAAGACACTTTTTATAGTCTAGTATGAGGAAGATGCTAATGATTTAGATCCATTGAGAAAACCTTCAATGATTGTAGTTTAATTAATCACTTTATATGTGTTCATCTTTAACAACTTCATTAAAAATTAACTAGCATAGATCCATTTTAAATTTAAATTTATCATGCTTTGAGAGAGTTTAAATCCCTTACATTTCCTTAAGATTTTTCTTTCTAGAAAAAGGTTTACACCTCAAATAATATTATCTCTTTCAATTCATAACAAATCTAAAGTTAAGATGAATCTAAATTGACACCTCTTATAGGGTTTGTGCTTTCCTTTACAAAAATAAATAATAAAGAATGAAATTTTAATAGAGAGATATGTCATTATGGTATGATGCCCTATAACATTATATGGATGACAACCACCTTTTTTTTTTCGTTGTGTGTGTGTATCTATATCGAAATTCATTATATACATGGTTAAATATTTCAATGATATGTTGCTTAGTATAAGAAATATGTGTAATTCCTTTGGTGCTTTATATAGAGTTGACATATAGCATTAAAAAATATTTCAATGTTCACTTTTAATAAAATAATTGTATATCAATTGTATTATGTAGAAAGAATTTTTTTACAGCATGGTATACATTTAGATGTATTGAGAAAACATTTAACGGTCAATAATTGCAGTGTAATAATCAGCATAATATATATTCATCTTCATCAACTTTGTTAAAAATTAACTAGTTTAAATCCATATTACTCTAAAAGTATTATTATACTTTTAGAAAGTTTAAAACTCTTAAACGATGCCTACCTTTCATCAAAATTTTCCCAAAAAATTACTCCTCAAAGAATATTATCATTCTCAACACATAGCATAGTTATATACCTAAAGTTAAAATAACTCTATAATAATATTATATATATATTCTATATATATATATATATATATATATATATATATATATATTATATATAGATATATATATAAACTAATGATGAATTAAACCCAATGTAAGGAAGCTCCAATGTTGTTTGTCAAAAACAAGGTTAGTGCACTACAACTATGTATAGATCACCGGCTATAGGAAACAACTAAGCCACGAAAAGAAGGAGTAAGGATGAGGGAGCTCTGCAAGACCGTTGCGTTTTCCATGGAGGCCTCGGGGGCCATAACCCCGGGGATTGACTGCTACAGACCTCGCTCCGCACTGACCTGATTCACATTTCACCCATCCTGCCCGGTTTACCTTACTACTGTGGTTATTTGTTTCAAGACTCACCGTGAAGCACACCTGGTAACCTAGCTCCCTACTTGCTGCCTCCTTGACATCTCCTATTGACCGTTATTGTCGGTTTCGATGGAAATGGACGACGTAGAATACGAGGCGGACCCCAACCCCAACCAGGTTATCTTGGCTCACCACCGAACAGGGAAGGGCTCTGACCCCTTTGCTGCCAATCTACGACCGCTGACAACTACCCAGTCCATTCTGTTCCATCTGAGTCTGTCTGATAAGCATCATATGCCCTCCATCCACATTGAAGATTCGACTAGCTTAGACTACCTTATGCTCTCTCCAGCAACCTTAAATTTGTTGGGCACCTGTCTTCAACCTCCTCCTACTTTCGATGCTCCCTTGGTACACCCTCCTTAGACCTCTCTGCCTTCATGTGCACCCTCCTCCTCCTACATCCCTCCGCTCGGACCCCTTCCCCTTTCTATCCTTGCTTTCACTAGTGCAACCCTAACTCCCAAAAGTTCTAACCCTAATTACCCTATTTGATCTGGGTGCTTTAGTTCTCCCATCCCTAACCCTAAATCTACCCCGTCCACTCCCCAAATTGTCAATAAGAGTTGTAGGGGTTTACTAAAGGAACATTCGACGGCCCAATGCTCAGATAAACCTAAGAAGGGAAGGTGCCTTAAAGTCATGGATAGGGACATTAACCTTACCCTTGGAGAGGACATCCGGATGGGGGGAGTAGCAGAAACAACAAATAAGGTTTTGGTTGGACATGTAAGGGGCAGAAACTACACTGTGGAACATCTACGCCTCCAGACCTTGGAGATTTGGGGCTCCCTTCTCAAATAACTTCCCATCATCAGAGTATTGGCTTGTGGTTGGTTTTCCCTTCGGTTTCACAGGCAAAAATACACGGATTGGATACTTTCACGTTTCTAGCACATTGAGCCTGCATTAGTACTGCTAAAGAGATGGGATCCATTATTTGATCCAGAAAGCGAACAGTTGGGAGCAAGGTCAATCTGGGTCCGACTGCCAGGCCTTCCAATGCAATTTTGGACCCCAGTTGTGTTCAAACGCATAGGAGATGCACTGGGGACATATTTAGAACATGACCAGTCCTTCGAACAATCTGGGATTATGACAATGACGAGAATCTTTGTTCATCTCGATACCAAGGAGGGGCTGGATGAGAAAATAACCCTTCACTAGAGGCACTTCTCGTGTCGACAAAATTTGGATTACAAAGGAGTGCCCTTCCGATGTCGAAGATGCCACAAGGTGGGTCATCTATACAAGGATTTTCCATTACTCTCTACTTCTGCACAGGAGCTGCAAGGGGTGTGAAACATCGACTGTCTGAAGATTCAAATGTGGAGGAGCAGCCCTCAGGTCAGGATCACTCTAAGGAAGCGAATGGAGTCACTGTACAGCAAACCAGTACTCCAAGGATTCCATCTACATCCACTCCTCTGACTCAATCCAAGTCTGCAATGGAAGCTGCTCCTACATTGGGTATTGATCATATTCCTTGCACCTCTGCTCATATTTTCAATCATTTACATTCATCATTGCAATTTCCTGTGTCTCACTTTGAATCTCTTCTGAGTCCTCAACCTTCCATAAACTGTGGATTTGAGTCCCCCTCCCCTATCTTCTATACTACCCCTCTGACCATATAAGCAATTAACCCTCTCCTTCATCCGTCTCCCTCCCCCTCTGCATTGGGCTCACACTCCTACAACCTTCGATTCATCCACTGAACAACATCCCCCTGCTTGGCCTCGAAATACCCTCTCAACCTGCAGAGACTAAACCCACCAGAGGCAGACCTTCTAAGCTTGCAAAAGCCATTAAATCTGCAGTGGCAAATGTGGGGCAAGGTCTTCATACTACCATTGAAAGGGCACTTAGAGCATCTGAACCCCTTGACTCTGTTCCCTAATGATTTGGCTATCTTTCAATTGCAAGGGTTTAGTCAACCCTAAGAAAAAACTGGCTCTTAAGCGCCTCTTAAATTGATCCCCCTGTGACATTTTATTTCTACAAGAAACCCTGGGTCCCTTGATCAAAGCATCAAAATCCTACATACTTTACTTCCTGGCTGGCACTTTCAAGGCTTGGATGTTGTGGGAAGATCTCGGGGTCTTGCCATGGGCATCAACCCAAAATCTATCAAAGTGATATCCTCTTGGGGTGGCTTGGGTTTCTTGGGCATGGATATTCTAGCTGTTGAACTAGGCAAACACATTCGAATCATTAATATCTAAGCCCCCAACCAAAACAGACTTGCATTTTGGCAATCTCTACTGGCTAACTCTCTGATCAATAGTGCCACCATCATAGGGGGAGACCTAAATTTTTCCATTGGGAATGAGGAATCCTAGGGTCAGCACTCTCAGATTAACTCCCTCCCAGACCAACTGAGCTCCCTCCTAGACCAATATGGGTTTATAGATGTTCCCATGAACAAGAATATGCCTACATGGCATCATAGGCGTACTGGTGATGTTACCCTTAGAAGAAGGCTAGACAGATTTCTTATGCATCAAGAGCTCCTCTAATCCCTAGCCTTATATAGACAATGGGTTGGCTCGAGAGGTATTTCGGACCATTCCCCCACCTTCTTGGAAGTGATCGGCCCTTTCAAGAAACCTAGGGCCCCCTTCAAATTTAATTCAGCATGTTTAAAGGACCCGGACTATGTCAAATTAGTCACAGATTTTTGGCAAGCTCAACCTCTCCTCAAAGATCAGAGAAAGGCAGCGGATTTCTGTAGGAACCTGAAACAACTTAAGAGATTAATTGTTCACTGGTCTAAGAGAAAAAAAAAAGAGGGATGAACAATCTCTGGTGGATATTGAAAATCAGATAGCCTCTTTAACTGAAGACACTAGCCTTGGCTACATATCCAATGAAGCAAAGCTCCACCTTGTGGAATTGGAATCTCAGTGATCCAAGATCCTCCTGGATAGGGAAGAATTATGGAGACTCAGAATTAAAGCAATTTGGCTGCAAGCAGGGGATGGCAATATGAAATTTTTTCACAATTATGCAAATGGAAGGAACTCCAACATCACTATTTGGCAGATGCCCATGGAACAGGAGTGATTGGCTACTACTCACCCATAGCTCACCCAGCTAGGAATATCCCACTTCAAGCAGCTTTTCAAAGTCCCCTCCCCCCCGCCCCCTCTGCCTGAAATTATCAATCTTGCTGGTCACCTCCCTAGATACATGGATCCGGATGGCATTGAAGAGCTTATCAAACCTGTCACCATGGGGGAACTTGAAAGCACTTTAAAATGGTTCAAAAGAGACAAAAGCCCAGGCCCGGATGGCTGGCTTGTGGAATTCTATATTTCTTTCTTGGACATTATTGGCCCGGATCTGCTTGGAGTGATTGAAGAAAGTCAAACTCTTGGTCATATTTATGGCCTACTTAACTCCATCTACATTGCCCTCATCCCAAAATCTGACTCGCCCTCGTCCTTCCATGACTTCCGTCCTATTTCACTTTTCAATTTCCTATACAAAATTATAGCCAAGATCATAGCCAATTGTATTAAGCCTATATTATCTGAACACATCTCTCAAGAACAATTCACCTTCCTTCATCACAGACATATCCATGAAGCCATCGGCTCTGCCCAGGAAGCCCTCCACTCTATTAAATTGAGAAAGCTTAAAAGGATGGCACTCAAGATAGACTTATCCAAAGCCTTTGAAAAAGTAAGCTGGCTTTACCTTAGAATGATACTGACTCGTCTGGGCTTCCCTCTAGAGTTCATTAATTAGATCATGGGTTGTATTACATCTGTATCATTTGAAATTCTCGTCAATGGTTCAGCCTCCCACCCCTTTCAGGCGGAAAGGGGAATCAAGTAGGGATGCCCCTTATCTCCTCCGTTGTTCCTCCTTGTCATGGAATCCTTGAGTAAACTTATAGATTTAGAGAAGCGATCTGGGAGGCTCGAGGGATTGAAGATTATTGATCACTTCCTATTGACCCTTCTTCTTTTCGTGGATGACATTCTCATATTCCTCAATGGGAGTGTACAGTACATCATTACTCTAAAGGAGTTATTAAAACTCTTTAGTGCCACAATAGGAATGGAAATCAAAAGGGAAAAGTCCACTATATCTTTCTCTAAATGCTCCCAACAGGAAATTCAACTCTCACTACAAAATTTTCCCTATCAAGTATTGGATCTACAAACCGGACTGAAGTATCTGAGCTTTCGGCTCAAAGCGGGCGGATACAAAATAGCTGATTGGAATTGGTTGATTATCAAGGTGGAGAAAAGAATAAATATCTGGTGTCATCACTTACTATCCAGGGCTGGAAGACTGATACTTATCAAAGCAGTATTAGAAGCTACTCCTGTTTTTTGGATGTCTTTAGCTTGGATCGCCATGGGGATTCTTAATAGAATCCAAAAAATTTGCAGCCATTTCCTGTGGAGGGGACAGAAGGATGGGAAGCCATATGCCTAGGTCAAATGGAGTAGAATTGCAACACCCAAAAAATGGGGAGGTTAGGGATTAAAGCAGCTTCCGACATTTGCACAAGCTCTAGCTACTAAACAAGGATGGTTACTCCTGAACCACAAAAGTCTCTGGTAGGAGGTGGTCTCCCACAAATATATCTGGCCCAACTCCATAATTAAGTGGATAAGACAACCCTCTTGGAACAAACAAGGTATCTCAGTCATTTGGAGGGCCATTCTAAACACCCTGCCCATCATCAAAAGAGGTCTTATTTGGAAGATTGGGAATGGGGCATCAGTACACATCAGGATTGATCCTTGGACCGATAGTGGGAATGCATATCAACTGCCATCGGATCTGATCACATACCTCAATAACATTGGTATCCTATACATAGCACAACTTGGAGACCATCGAAACACAACCTTTCTTCAACAAGCATGGCACACTGGTGCGGATTGGAAAATCCCGAATCATTGTGAAAGACAGTGGAAAAATTATCTGCAAGCTCTTTCAGAATCCCATGTCCAACTCAATGAAGACGAGGATGAACTAATTTTGGGTCTCTCCAAAATGGGTCATTACTCATCCAAGAAAGGGTATGACCACATACAAGCAGAGGCTAAACCGGACAGACTGAAGAGTTGGTGGACTCACCTATGGAAGTTAAAAGCTCCCCTGCACACAAGATTATTAATGTGGAACATTATTGAGGATAAAATGCCCACAGGAACTAATCTCAAGAAAAGGGCTTTCATAAGACCTACTTGGTGTGTCCTATGCCATAAGGAGGAGGAAACTAACCAACACTTATTCCTCACATGTTCTACTTCAAAACTACTATGGACGTAAGTATTGCTAGCTCTTAATATCAACCAAAGCCGGCATGGTGTGGATATCCCAAGTGCCTGGGACAACTGGTGGGGTGAAGCAACAGATCCAAAGATCAAAAACCTGCTGCTACTGGTCTCTTGGCACATTTGGATGGGATGCAACAGCATCATCTTTCGAGACAGGCTCATAAATTGGGACATGAACCCGCCAAAAATATGCTCAGGCTATGAGGAACTCCCAGTTGAAGATCATAACAGTAGACCCAAGATCATTAACCAGGAATAGATCGATAAAACCTGGCCTTGGGCTTATTTTGATGGGGCAGCGCAAGCCCATGGTTGTGGGCGAGGCATAATTTTCCATCTATCAGACACACATTTTTCTCACATATGCATGGGTTTGGGCAAGGGCACAAATAATTATGCAGAGTTGATCACCCTTCGACACTTGATACATTTTGCCATTCTCAAACACTGCAGACACATCCAGTTATTTGGGGATTCCAAAATTGTCATAAATTGGTTTAACAATACAGCTACATGCCATGCATATACTCTAAGAACTATTATGGATGATATTGTTTTTCTAAAAACACATTTTGATCATATTTCATACATTCACATCTACAGGGAGCGTAATGAAAGTGCGGACAAGCTTTCGAAAGAGGCAATGCATCGTCCTCGAGGAGAATGGTTGATCACAAAACATACACAGGAAAGAGTCTACCAGTACTTTCACAGGCCATACATAGACCAGGAACTTCAGCGCGCTGATAGCCCCTAAGATCAACAACACTTTTGTCTATTTGTTACAGCTTATAACTTGTAATTAGTACTTTTTGGGCTCCTGAACAGCGATCACCCACTGGGGATATTTTGGTTATGTAATTATTATAGATGTACAACACACCCTACTGGGTCTACATACTACCTTTTTGGAACTATATCAGCTGACTAAGGTCACAGTATTTTCATATGCCTATGGGCATTTACAACATGTAATTTTCAACAGATAATGGAAATTACGATATTTTCTCCCTGGGAAAATATATATATATAATATAACCTAAAAAAAAAATTAATGGATTATATTTGTGATTTGGTATTTATGATACAAAAAGTGTAGTCTAAAAAACTCACAAATTAGTTTGGAAAATAATGAAAATTTTGGCAAAATTATGACAAAATTCTATAGAGATTTTTGAAAAATTGAGTTATTATTGTAGCTGTCAAACTTCAAGATTTTAAGTAGCCAAAAATTTTTATGGTGCTGAATCCATTTCCACTATAAAAAAATGATTCAAACACTCAAATATTCTATTTTTTTTTTTTTTAAATTACCAGATTCTAATAAGAAAATCATAAGAAATAAATTTACCATGCCTAATACAAAATCATTGTCATCCATCGACTGAGAGAGGTTAAACCATGTGCATGTAACATGTAAATTATATCCCTTAAATCCACGCATCACTGGAGTTAAATTTATGTCAATTCTATTCCCTTGGATTTGTAGGAATTTTAGTTTGATATAAATTGTGATTCTAGGATATATACATCTTTAGATTGATGTGATACTGTCATTTTATTATTTTATTTTAGTACTTTAAATAATTTAAATGTCTTATTTTTATAGGTTATTTTATTAATAGTTAATATTTATGGGATAATGTTATAATTTTTTAGATTACTTTTTGAAATAAATGTTGAGTTGGAATTTTAAAGTGTTAATTTATATTTTCCAAAATTATTATTGATGATAATTTAAATTATAATAAAAAAAGTTAGGTTATGAATATTCTAACTATAATTATAAATTATAACATATTAAAATTATGTGAGTCAATTATTTACATGGTAGTATATTGTGCAAAAATTGCAATTAAACGTGATCCAATTTTATTTTAATACTCTAAATAATTTAAATGTCTTATTTTATATTTTAGTACTATAAATAATTTAAATGTCTTATTTTTATAGGTTGTTTTATTAATAGTTAATATTTATGTGATAATGTTATAATTTTTTTAGACTATATGTAATAATGTGTCATTTCAAGGAGTGCTTTTTCTTTTTTAAATGATAGTGAGTAGTTCGAAATTTTTAAAGTTTAATTTACATTTTCCAAAATTATTATTGATGAATTTTGTGTGTGTATATATATATATATAATCACGCATGAATATTGTAATCATTTTAATAAATTATGGCATATTAAAATATGTGAGGCAGTTATCTACATGGCACTATATTGTGCAAAGGTTGGAATAAAACCTTCAAGTTATGATCCAATCAAATGTTTGAAAATTAGTTTTTTTAATCATATTGAAAAATAGATATTTATTTTTCAAAATTAAGTATTATAATTTACATTAGTCATTGGTCAACAAGAAAGCCAGGTGCTAGAGTTCTACTTCAGCAGAGACTAATAAGATGAATAAAGTCATTAATATATTTATAATATGATTTGCTCAATTTAGTTATTTATGGTTTTTCTCTTTATATGAGTAATTGTGAATTTAATAATAAAACCAATTTTAGGATTAACATTATATATTTAGATCTAATTTACATTGAATATTTACAAATTATATTTTATTGTTTAGTATATGAATTTTATTTATTGTTCGGAGAAGGTTTTTATGGAAGAGATATTGTTATGATATGTAAATGTTTTGACTGGATTAAATAAAATTAAAAATAAAATGAATATATATATATATATCACCAAAGCCCCAAGGGTTAGCTCAATTAGTCAAGCTGGGGCCTCGCCAATGGGAGGTCACAGGGTCGAAACTCGAAAGCTCTTGGGGTCAGGTCAGTAAATAGACCGAGCGGTGTGACCCCCTTCGGGTGGGGTCTACCCTAGCGTTGTTCGATCCTGGAGTAAGCGGACCCACTAACCATGGGTATCGTGAACCAGTAGTGAATATATATATATTATATATATGTATATATATATATAGATATATCACCAGTCTAGATCCATTTAATTCCAGAACTATCAAGTGTTGAGAGGGATCAAATCTTTGAGGTGCGAAAGGTTTGCACCTCCAAAGATATAACCAGTCTAGATCCATTTAATTCCAGAACTATCAAGTGTTGAGAGGGATCAAATCTCTGAGGTGCGAAAGGTTTGCACCTCTAGAGATATAACTAGTCTAGATCCATTTAACTCCGGAACTATCAAGTGTTGCGAGGGATCAAATCTCTGAGGTGCGAAAGGTTTGCACCTCCAGAGATATAACCAGTCTAGATCCATTTAACTCTGGAACTATCAAGTGTTGAGAGGGATCAAATCTCTGAGGTGCGAAAGGTTTTCACCTCTAGAGATATAACCAGTCTAGATCCATTTAACTCCGGAACTATCAAGTGTTGAGAGGGATCAAATCTCTGAGGTGCAAAAGGTTTGCACCTCCAGAGACTTGATCCCTCTAAGTGTTTGATAGTTTCAAAGTTAAAATGGATCTAAGCTAGCTTCTTATAAACAATGATTTTAATTTAGTATTAATGTACAATTATTATTAATTTGATGTATAATTATGATCTAGATTAGATTATCATATTATTTGTTATTTACCTTGCTATTTTTAGAATGAAAAAAATTGGAGGAATCATTGTTACGTCAAAAGGTGTTCTCCAGCCCAGTATGGTAGAGATGATGTAATGTTATGTTATGTAATGTAAATATTTATATTAATTGTGGATCTATCAAGCACCAAGAAGGATCAAATCTCTCGAGGTGCAAACTTTTCCTCAATTTTTCACTCAAAAAAGAGGTTTGCACCTAGAGAGATTTGATCCCTCTTGGCGCTTGATAGATCTGGAGTTAAGACGGATCTAGGCTAGTGTTGGTCATTTTAATGGTACATTCCAATTTGGAAAATTGCAATTTGAAATCTTCTAAAGCAATTTTGAGGCATCAAATGACATTTTTTGGATTCAATATTTCACTCTAATGTGGGAACCCAATATGTTGATATATGCTCAAGGACATTTCCAATAATACAAGAATTGCATCAATCAGAGTTTATATGCAAAAGTTATGTCTCCCGCAAGTTGAGCTACCATGTTGACCACCACGGCGCAAGAGGATGCCACGTCAACCCCCATTACTCATGCAAATTGGGCTAGCCATGTGTGGAATTTCAAGAAGACTCTGGAAGTTCTAAACCCATAACTATAGATGAGGGTTGAGGAGGTCAAACCTTATTCATAGTTGATTATCGAGTTATGTTAAATATTGGATTACTAGGAGGACTAGGGGTTCCATTCAAGGCTATTGAATTTTGTTTCATAGTTGAGCAAAACAATTGGGAGTGGGATGTTAGAGAGAAATTAGAGGGCATTAAGGTGTTGCAGCAGCCTTACAAGCCATAGATCTCACGTAACTCCATATATAGTACCTATTTCTTTGTACTTGCATATTTCCATACCAGAGAAAAGAGAGAAGAGCATGTCACCTTCTAGTTGGGTTTTCTCCAATAAGGATAACCTATAGTAAAACTTGCACCTAGTGTAGATGGTGCATGCATGTATTTATTAAGAGTTTCTCACAGTAAAACTTATGTCCATTGTGGATAATGCATGTGTGTATTTCTTTTTGTTTTCTATTTCTAGCATTTACCTATTTCATTTATTTAAGGAGAAAATCATATATTGAAAAAAATTGAAATTTAAAGGAAAATTAACCCTCATAATATAAATTTTAGTTATATTTATTAGATTTGTTGTGACAAATTACTTAAGGAAAACAAAAATTTACATATCAATTAATTTCATATATTACTCTTCATTAATTTTGTAATATATGTTACAAATTATCTTATTGTATTAATAACCCTATTTATTGAAATTTTATTTTATATTAATATTTATCTATATATATCCTTAAATATACGAACTAGTCTTTAAGTTTGACTTTTTGGAGTTTCTAGTAGATTTTTTGCTGACAAGAAAATGTCTGGTCAAAATCTTGATTTGTGTTGTTTAAAATTAGTTTTTTTGACTACACATATGGATTTCAACACCTTCAAAAAACCCTAGGCACTTCGATTATAAAGAGTTCACCTGTCAAACTTGTGCTTTTAATGAACTGATGCCAAATTATAAACAAATTAGATACCGGAAAATTTTCCAAAAAATCACACTTAAAGACTACTCCATAAATATATAATAATAATTTATTTATTTTATATTAAGATATATTTAATTTAAGGAATATATATTAACAAGTGGCCTTCCTCCGGTTAGGTGACTTGTTTCCATCAGTTGGATAGCAATCTCGTGGATTATGCAATTTATGACACCCATGCCCTCAACCGTATTAAAAACTTTGAGCTACTTAACATGTACGGGCCTCACTTTGACCAAAGAACTTTGTCTTTATCCCTCAATCTTGTTATGCATATCGCCCACATGCAGGAGATCCGTGAAAGCAAAAGACACATTCGCTTCAATAGAAGTAATGTCGGCCTTTTCTTAAGGGATTTAGGCTCCCTGACTTATAATAACAACATTGATCAAATTTATTACCATTTTACTACTACCCTTTCCACTACCATTAGCAAGTTCTCTAATGAGACTTCGTATAAGCAGAATAATAGAACTTCCAATCCTTGGAATGACAAAGACTATAAAATTGCCAGGAAAGCAATCAGAGATGCTCCTAATGAAATCATTAAGCTCTGGAATATAATTATATACAAAAATCTCATCAAAAGGAAGAAGAGGTCATATATTACTAAGAGACAAGAGCATCTTCTCCACCTTTATAAAGTTGGCCCATAAAGGTTTGGTGGAATGTGCTTTTTTGTAAAACTAAAGATAATCATTCTATCTCCTTAGAAAATCGAGACAACTATCTTAAGAAGTTGTATGACTCTCCAAACACCATGGGAACCATCATAAACGCTCCTATTAAGGAAGATATATTTTCTTTGGAAGACGTTGAGTCTGGGATTAATAAGCTCACTAATGGGGAAGCTAAAGATATTGAAGGATACTAAGTTGAGATCTTTAAAATGAGAAGATCTATCCTCATTCCTCATCTCCACAAACTTCTCAATTTGGCAGTAAAGCATGGCTTCCCTAAGCTTTGGATGCAAATCCTTATTGTGCATATCTTTAAAAATGGGGACAAAATCATTCCTTGTAATTATAGGACCATTATGATTAGCCATATCCTAGCCAAGCTATATGGGCTCATTTTGGAAAAGAAGCTTAGCCTTTGGCTTGAAAACCATGGTAAAAGAGATAAAGGGCAAGCTATTTTTAGGAGACATCACTCGACTATCAACCATCTTGTCACTCTCTAGATCATTGCAGAGGAATGTCACAATAGTAAATTCTATCTCTTATGTTGTTTTATGGACTTTAGAAAATCTTTCGACATTGTTCCTCAAGATAAGCTTTGGAGAGACTTGAAGGGATCATGGTTCCTCCTAAACTGAGGATTGTTGTGATTCGCCTCTACGAGACTATCATTGCCAAGCTTAAGACCAACAAAGGGTGGTCTAAAGATATTAAATGCAATATCGAGGTTAAGCAAGGGTGTCCCCTATCCCCTACCCTTTTTGGCATCTACATCGATAAGCTAGAGGAGTGTCTGGAAACTGCATGTTACAAAGGGACCAAGCTTGCTAGTATAATCATTACTCTTCTTTTTTATGCTAATGATATCGTTCTTCTTGCAAAAAGCCATGATGACCTAGAAAAGTAGCTTAAGACTCTTGATGTCTACTGCTCCAAGATGGGTACAATAATCAATACTGACAAGACTAAAGTTATCATCATTAAATCCAAAAAGATCACCCATGGGAGGTTTGTCTATGATAACCATTGCTTAGAGCAAGTTTCTTCTTACAAATATTTGGGTATAGACTTTCCTCATAAGCTCAACTAGAATTATAACATCGAAAAAAGGATTATTGGAGGCTGGAAAGCTTATTATGAGATTGAAAAAATTGTAAGTCGGTCGATCTTTGCATTTGGAGTAAAAAAGGTTCCTCTTTGAGACTCTCGTCACTCATGTTGTCTTATACGGATGTGAAGTTTAGGGTTGTAGTATATTGAGAGAGTCGTGGAGAAAGATAGAGATGATACAAAAGAAATTCATAACCTGCGACCTCAAGATTAAGGGAAATACTCCTTATCCTATCCTCTTGATCGAAGTTAGTATGTCCCCCATCGAAAGTATGACTATGTTTAGATATCTGATGTATACGAAGAATCTTTACAACATGGAATCCAAGAGGCTCCCAAAAATTGCTTTTAACTTTAGTCAAAACCCCCACCTTCGCCTCAAGTGAGGGTGACATAAGGATGCCCAGTCTTGGCTCAATCATTGGGGGATTAAGGAGGTGATCATCATAGGAAGGATAGTGTCAAATATACTATTACCTCCAATTTTAAGGACAATCTATGGGATAATAAGGAGCTCGAGGGTAAAAGGAAGCTAAGATACTATAAGGAGGTGATCAACCCCACCCTTGATAACCAGAATTATCTCACTATGTTGACCAGCACTAAGAAAAAATGAACATCAGTAGGATAAGAACTAATTCTCATGAGCTTGGAAGTGAAACCGGGCGATGGTCTACTCCCAGAACTCCTTGAGATGAGTCATATTTGCTATACTAAAAGGGTGGAAGGTGAAAAACAATTCCTTTTAGATCGCCTAGCTCTTCTCCCATCCGCTCTCAATTCCCTAACATCTTCCATACTTCCAATATTCTTGACTTATTAAGTCATCCCAACTATAGCAATTTTGGAGCGCTTCTTTCTATTCTTTTTTATCATAGAAACAAGATTTTGAAGGATCGTAATTATATTCTTTTTCTTTTCTTGAGGTCCGATAGACCGCATTAGTCTTAGTGGACGTTAATCATCATCATCATCATCATAATGAAAAAAAATGCAAAAATATTTTCATTTATAAAAATATAAAAGAATTATTTGATTATAATTTTCAAAAAATATTAAACAAAACAAAATTTTAACTATTTTACATTTATAAATATTAAAGTATAGTTTAATTATTTTAAATTTTTATATTGTAATCAGTTTGGGTCAATGTTCTTTGACACTTAATTAATTTGCAAATTTTTAGAAACTATTTTCAAAATTTATTAAAGTTTTTGTAAAATTAAATATTAAACTTAATTTTTTAGAAATTGAAAATTATTTTTTGAATTTTTAAAATTTAATTTCTAATTTTTTATTGGTGAATGACTTATTTTATGTAGTTTCTAGATTTTACTAACCATGGAAATTGGTTGATTTGAAAAACAAAAGCAACAACGTTGCATATCACTGATTTCCCCTTGCTGATTTTTATTATTGAATGGACTTGGTTCAATTATTTTCCTCAATAAATTTTCACAATTCAATTTTAAATCTTGTTGCCATATAAAAAATAAATTATTTCATATCAATTTGAATTTTTAGACAAATTCTACTATAAATTATTTATTTGCACTTGAATTAGGATGAGTATGTATTTAAGGTTAAATAAATAGTTTATTACAATAATTAGTTTTCTAAAACATTGTTAATTTTATTTATATCATATATATACATTATTTGATATAAAGATACTCGACATTGTGATTTATCCTCCTTATTTGGTTCCATAAGCTAAAGATGAAATAAAATGTGCACAACCACATTTCGATAAACTCAACTTATGTTTTCAGCGAAAATTATATATGCACCTATCTCTATTTTGCTCTAAGGTTATCTAGTGGATTAATTATTTTGGTTACTTCCCTTCGTCATATTCAAATGTGTTTTTGTGACCCAGAAGAACACATATCTCTATTTTGCTCTAAGGCTATTGTTGAGCCTCAAACCTGCACTCATTTACCCATCCTCCCAACAGCCTTTTCCTACTCATTTCCTTCTTTTGTCATCATTTCCTTCATCAACTTGTTCAATTCATTGCATTATAGGACTTTTTAAGATGATTTGCTAATTGTGCTAATGATTGACTGTTGGTTTAGATTTTTGGTTCAAGTGCTGCAATTCCGCAGCTGATACAGGGTTTCTGCAGCCGATCTCTGATTCCGCAGCCAATCCTAGATTCCGCAGCCATTTTCTTGTTTGCTATGATCCAGGTGTCCTCCAGAGGAAAGAGCCACATGGGCAAGTTTGTATGACTGTGTACATGGTGCGTGTGCTGTCAGCTCAGCCAAACTGGCCGTCTACACCCTTGGTCAACGTGGAGGTAACTCTGGTGGCACGGCTCTACGTGTTCAGGTGGAGCACGAAAGTCACAACTGGCCTCTTCTTTAGCCACGAAGACTGCAGGGGACAAGAATCCAACAGCGGATTTATTAACCATGATGACTGTTTCCTAAATCCATGCACGGTGCTGCTGAACGTGTCTTTTGCATAGCTTTTAGTTAGCTTAGTTTACGCACAGAATAGTTTGTGTTCCTGCTATAAATAAAGCGTTTCTACACGTTGATTAGTTAGTTCTTCGGAAGTTAGTCTTTTGCTGTTGTAAACTCTGTTTCATGACTCTTTTACATAGCGTTTACGCACTCCACTGTATTTTGTTATGTGCTGATTTAATACCAAGAAGACAGTTTTGTTCTTACCTGCATAGCTGATCTTTTAATTGGTTGAAGTGGATGGAGGGCCCCTGTCTGCTACAACCATTGTACAGTAGCTTTTAAATTTGCTTTCCTGCGTTCCTTTTTTTCTCTAATTCACCATGTATATTAATGTACAGTTTGAATCATGCTGCTTTACGTTTCTGTACTTTTCATGACTGATCAGTGTGTGTTTTTACAGCTTTGTTAGGAGCTCGGGACAGTGTGCTTTTCCTTCTTTCTAACACTAGTGGCATCTGAAGTTGTCTTATCTAAACTGCTGACTTTCGCTTTGATTTTCATTAGTTTCCTTGCTTAGTTAGTTTCCTTGCCTAGTTACTTTATCAAGTTTTGTCAAGTTGCTAATCTCTTGATGGTTCTTTTTATCATGATTCACTAACTTTTATGGGACCAAAACATCATT
>APFE030876042.1:54993-105398 GCA_000404065.3 Pinus taeda
ATTATAAATTTTAAAATAGTAAAATTTAATTTAAAACAAAAATCCATATGGATTACCGATTTGGATTTTCAAGGTGTTTTTAAACTTGATTAGTGAACTTCATTTCAATGTAACATCGAGCCATGTTTGTGCACCAGATACAAAGCCACAAATTTTATGAAAAAGACAAACGAATTTAATATGCCAACCCTGATTTCCCCGAGTTACTTGCATTAGAACTCGTGACCCTCTCGTCCTAACGGTTCAAGTCCAATAATTGGACCCTAACTAGCAACCGGCTAGTGCTTGTCAGACCACCGGACGTAGTCGGTGGCGCTCAGCGCGCTTGGTCTGAGATTCTGGTGCCACCAAATTACAATAATGTCATGAGCGTCCAGAGGGAACAGAGAAAGTAGATCTGGTCATGACGTCACGGCCACAGAATTTTTTTTTTTCCTTCGGTGTAAACGCTTATATGGACTATGTGGTAGTACCCTGATTCTCTGCTCTATTCAATTCAATAGCAATAAGAGGAAGTTGGGTATTGTTTTATCAGAGTCCCATTTACTGTTTTAGGGGCTTTAGGTAAAGTAGTTTGCAAGCTATATATTATTACCTCAGGGTCTCTGGGAGTGTTCAGTATCTGAATAAGTGTTATAGTTGCAGAAATTGGGCTGTTCTTTAATGCCTGCAGAGTTATTTGTGAGCGAATTCTTAATTTGGATGCAGTTTTCTGAATGCCCACATTAGATTTTATCACTGAATCCAATGTGGGCACTCGCAGAAATTTTACTTAAATCACTGCACGGTTGATCAGAGTTTTTGCGGTAGGCTGCGGCAGTGTATGCTGCTATCGTTTTTGTGGGGGCGGGCGTCTGCAAGGCGGAGAACTTTTATTTCTATCTAGTCCTCACTTTGGTTTCAGATCAGGGAAATTCAGAGAAATTCAGAGAATTTTCTGCATTTTTTTTTCTTGTGGGTACATCTGTACATATAAACAAGATGCTGCTTGGAAAGCGAGCGAGGCCTACAATGAGAAGAACTACAAGCATGTCATCGCTTGGTTCAGATTCTTGTCTTGAGCTGAATCCCAAAGAGAAGCAGAGACCATCTCAGGATTGCTCCTCAATAAAGGGCATGACCCTAGGAGAGACTGCACAAGGGCAAGCTGTGGCAATGGGTGTACCAATCAAAAAGGGCATTTGGTGGCCATTGAACGGCTTTGCTTTTCCTAGGCCTAATAGAAGAAAGAATTCAGAGCCTGCCCACTTCCTGCACGCGTGTTTTCTCTGCAAACGCCGGCTGGTCCCAGGCAGGGACATCTACATGTACAGGTAGTGCTCTCAGACCTTGACCCATTAAAAGATATTGCAGTTTGGGATATGCATGGCATGAATTTTATTTGTGGTTTTTCCGGTTTGAATTAAGTTTTTTATTTTTATTTTTATTTTTATTTTTGTTAGGGGTGACAGTGCCTTCTGTAGCATTGAATGTCGGCACCAGCAAATTGTTTTAGATGAACGCAAAGAGAAACGCTCTGTGATCGCCATGAAAAAAGAATCTGTGCCCTCTAATCAGCATCAGAACACCAGTAATCAGGGTTCCCATTCTGAGACTGCTGCAGCAGCCTAGCGCAGATGGTGTTTATGAGGGACGCCAAGTAGTCCTTTATGTGCTCTCTATTATTGTTTATTTGATAAGAATGGGTTCAGTGATCTAAACGCTGTAGCAGGGATAAGAATTAAGATCATGCAATCTTTATATGATGCTGTTTATCAGGCGCTTCTGTTGCTGATTGAATATGTAATGGCAGTTAACCTGTTCTTTCATAATTGAGTGTTATGGGTTTTGGCATCTTTACGAATTGGATTTGAGCTGTTATGGCCATGTTTTCCAGTCTCATTATCAAACTTCCTTCTTTTGTACACACAGGCAGTTTTAGCTAACTGCGAAGTGTAAAGAACAAAGGATAGTCGAATCGAAATTATATCAAATTTATCGTGAATATGATCTAATCCTTTTTCTACATATTCTACGTAATGATTGGAAATTGATCTTAACCTTGTCTGCACTTTCGTATTCTATCAGCTGTCCTCCATTTTTTGTCTGATCCCTCTTTGTGAATGGGGATTATAATATTCTAATGGCTTTCTTGCGTTTCAGTATGCATTGGGTTGTAGCATAGCCTCTTCTATTACGTTGGACAATCATCGTTTTCTTGTTTATTGAGCTTGCCTGGTGGCTTATATAGAGGCTTAGCATGATGAAGTTTGTTCTGTATGGATTCATAATCTCTTCTTCCAACTGATTGGTGCTTCACAATAAGTTTTCCCCAAATTCTGAGGTGGCCAAGTTCAGGGCTCAAATGTAACTGCATGCTTGTTAGGTACTGGTTAGGAGGTCTGCACCAGCTGCTTGAGGTAAGATAAGCTATTGTTGAACTATTATCAAAATATAAAGGTAGCATAGTTCACCCAAAGGACACAGGTTATGTCTCATGGCTTGAGATCTACCCTAAGTTCTTGAATGGATTTGGGGCTTGGTAAACACTGTTTTGCATTATTTTTAAGTCTACATATTAAGTCGAAGTTAAACCCTAAACTTTCAGAATAAGCTTGAGTTTCTGCTCCCTCCGGGTTGAGGTGATTCAATTGTATTATTGGTGGGTGGACCTTCTTTTTCATTACAGGAATATCTTTCACCAACTCGGGTTACTCTCTTGAAGCTAAAGGGAACATGGTGGTCCAAAAGGGTAGGTTTCGGTTCAGATGCAAAGCATTTATAAGTGGGTCCCAGTTTTATTACAGTTCTTTCTTTGTGCTGTGACTATAACATTTGTCTCTATTATATGAATTGTACTCCACTCATTTCACCTGGACTACAATAATTGGCTATATTGTATGAGTTGTACTCCACTCTTCACCTAAATGTTGTCGTAGCTTTCCAAATTTTGCAGATACTCCTAAACGTTGATTGTATCCTGTCTATGATGCTGTATAGTGAACACAAACTAGCCATGTTTTTCTGTGGAGAATCTATAGTTTAAAGGAGAATGCTTTAGGAAAGATATATAGGATTCTCTTCAAAAGCAGGGCCCCTCTCAAAACTTAGAAAGCTGAGATATGACAGGTAGACCCCATTGCAGTGAGAGGTATCTAGAATAAAGTAGAATTGCAGTGGGAATAAAGCCTTTTCTAGCCCTGGCCCTCTAAGAAGGCCCACCGACAGTATCTCCTCTGCCGGCTTGGGCCAAGCTGGTTAATTTCAATAGTGAAAGCAAATTCTAATTTATAGTGTTCCAAGTTCTTTTATCACAGATGTTGATCATGTTTTCAGTTTAAGCAGAAACTGTGATATGACTGTAGGATTTAGCTTATTTGTCATGTGAAGCAGGGCTTGATGTCGTAGTTTTCCCAATTTAGCAAGCGTAGATACTCCTAAACATTGATTTTATTCTGTCTATGGTGTTGTATAGTGCAAATTAGCCATGTTTTATGTGGAGAATCTCTAGTTTTAAGGGAGGATGCTTTAGAAAAGATATCTAAGATTCTCTTAAAAGGCAGGGCCCCTCCCAAAATTTACAAGTTGAGATATGACAAGTGAACCCTATTGCAGTGAGAGGTATCTAGCATAAAGTCCGAGTTGCAGTGAGGATAAAGCCTTTTCTATCACTGGCCCTTTAACAAGGCCCACCAACAGTATCTCCTTTCCCTGCTTGTTGGGCCAAGTTGCGTTAACTTCAGATAGTGTAAGTAAATTCCAATTTGTGGTGTTCTAGTTCTTTTAGTACCGATGTTGATTCTATTTTCAGTTTAAGCATAAACTGTGATAAGACTGTAGGATTTAGCTTCTCCGTCATGTGAAGCAGGGCTACTTCTAAGTTTTAATACTTATAACTAGCTCGAGTGATTCTAAAATTCCAAACAACTGAGCACCAAGACTTGCAACTGAACTGAGTCACAGTCAAACCTGGTTTGTCAGCATACTTTTGACCCAAATTTTGGCTGGTCAGGTGACCAATGAGCCAAACAGGCAGATATGATCTTGGTATTTAGCTTCTGCAAATGGCTTATTTGTGATCGTTGCTATCTATCGGATTAGGCCTGTTGTTATGCCTCCCTCATTTTCTATTCTGAGTGCAGTTTCACCATCCAAAAATATGTGCTTTTAAAATACATCTCCAATGCCTAAGAATGATAATCACCTTCATTGACATGTTGTCACATGAATAATCCAAAGGAAGGCCTAGAAAAGATGTTGTGTATTGCTTTCAATGAGTTCATTGTTTGACATGGGTAATCAGACATAACTTTTGTTGGCTAGATGTGATAAGTAGTAGGTAGCTGATGCATTGAGCATATCACTAACATAACTTCTGTTGGCTAGATGTGATAAGGTGTAGGTAGCTTATGCCTTGAGCATATCACTTTATTGTTTGTAGGAGGAGATTATTCTTATGGGTCGGTGTGATGAAGCTTTTTGATTTTCTATTTTCTTGGAGTAGTTGAATATCATATCTCTAATATATATATTGCTTAGTTGCTAATTCTTAAGACCTAGTTGAGATTTTTCTCCCTTAGTCTGTTGAATTAGGTTTTTTTTGTTATAAAGCTATATAAACCTATCTTTGCTAATAAAAAAGTAGCCAGAGATTTGTTATTTGTATTTGTGGTCGAACTCTGCTAATACATGGTTAAATTTACATCATTGGTATCAGAGCAACCTTTTCATCCAAAAACTTCTGATCTGATACGAGTTCGGGTATGTGCCCGTTGTTTCTTATCTCCTATCAGTAGATTTGTTTATCTTTTTTAACCCATCCGCACACCACTGTGACCTCTCCTTGCCGTTGTAGGCTTATTTTTTTTTGAGACTCTGGCAACCTTCCATCAAACAGTGCATTTGTTTTGCAGAGGACCGCAGCCCTCCTATAACATGTGTTGTAGATGACCGCAACCCTTATTTGCACAATGATTCATATGCACCGTACTCCGATCTATGCATTCTATTTGTCACAACCCATGGTATTTCGAGCAGCTCTGCCATTGTCTAGATTGTCATATGGGTGGTGCACATTACGCAGATTTACACGTGGGCCACTGAAGCTACTTATTCCAGCAGACACTGCGACCATGATTCCAACTACTTGTGGATCAAATCCATACAGCGGTGGTCACCAACAACTATTATTCTTCAGATCACACCCGTTGTTTGGTTGTTTGTGCAGTAAAGTGATTGTTCTCTTCGCATTCAGATCTCTCACACGACAAATAAATCAGATCTCTCTATATACCATAGACAAAAATTCCTATACACCAACTACTACCCCATGTTCCAAAGCCGAACGAATTTGAAGCCATTGTGTGCAGAATTCCATGATCTGAGTCTATAAATGGCAGTGACTACCACTGGTGAGTGGAAACTATACGTATAGAGATCAGTATTATCGGAACTGGACTGGAATTGGTGAAACTGGTTGGACCCCCCGGTTTGAGTCAAACTAGTTTTGTTTTAGGTCTGGAACCGGAAATGGTTGGTTCAATACCACTCTTTTTAAACTGAGTCAACCAGTTTCGAAAAATGTGACCAAGGATGTCACGGCCCGGCGACTCAAATTCCACTTGTGGTCACGGTGTGGCACCAACCAACTTTTTCATTTCACCACTATTACGGTTCTTGGACTACGTTTATCACCAACACATAGATTATAGATTTTTTTTTAAATATTCACTTTCTTCAATAATGCAGCCAGAAATCAACAATTTTTTATCTTTTTTAACAATTACTTCATGATGTGTGATATCAATAAACATTGATATTTTATCAATGTACACACATTCATGAAGGGAGGGGCAACTCCCAATCAAGTCTGGCCCAATAATTTGTAAAAAAATTTTGCAAAGCTATTTTACAAATTACAATGTACAAAATCCAAGTGTGTAGCAATTTGTACACAGTTAATTGTTTGTGCAACTTGTTGTTCAGGCCTACCCAAATTTTGTCTGCATTGTGTAGTGTTTCGTGGCTCTTGCCCGAATATCCTGAATGTTCTACAGTTGTGACCTGTGCGTTGTTTTGCAGTCGCACTATCTCGTGCAGCGTACACATTGTTTCAACGTTCAACCCTTTGTAGTTGTTTCGTAGTCATGTTTTGTTATGTAGTGGCTTCTCCGCACCTTTGTGCAGCGGTCCGCAATCACACAGTGTTTTGCAATGGTGCAGCGGTCCATATTGACTGTTGTTCAACTTGCCGCACTGCGGCCCAACTCTGTCCAACTCTTATTACGATCCACATTGTAATTTCCGCACAGGAACCTTGATTTCAGTTCTACAAAAACTCGGTTGTGCAAAGTTCGCCTAGTATACCCACCCTGTGGGTGCATACCCAGTCGTCCTCTTGTCTGTGGTTCGGTTCTATGCCTCCAACTATCCTTCCCTGCGGTTCTTCATTTATTCTTCTTTGCTCTTGCTTCAAAACAACTTGAACGAATTGCTTGATGTCCAAATGGATGGAAACCTCTGCTTATATATATGCGTCGTTGCTCATCAAATAAACCAAGCGTTGCGTCAGTTAGCTCTACACTTGGGTGATTTGAAATTTATCCAAGACAAAGAATTAAAGGTATTACAGACTCATGTGTATGGATGTGCCTATGTTACTTATGCAATGGATCGATAAGATTGCTAGAATACATACACACTGAGGCAATCAGAAAAAACATAACAGTCAAACATGTAAACAAAACAAGTTTAATAAGGAGTTCACCCAATGCTCCTAGGCTACGTCTCTTGCTCCAGCATTTCAGTGGTGGCCTCTCTATTATGTTTTCAAGCAGAGTTTTTACAACAGTGAGCTCGATTCGAGACTCACTAAATAAAATGAAGTCGGTAGGAATGGAGTGCACAGGCTCTCCTTACTAAAAATCGACCTCTGAGGGTCACAGTAGTATGACAGGCCTATGCTGAGGAGTTTGCTTAAACCTCTCAAGCCTTCAATGGAGTACACAGACTCTGACTCTCTCAGGGTCTGTCTGGCTCGATGTTGCCTTCAGGTCAGCTCGGCTCCTACTCTCTGTTTTCTGCTATTAGCTTCTTGCGTCTCTATGTGCGCCTCTCTATGTGCTTCTCTCTGTCAGGTCATGGCTTTAAAGCCAGTCTGTTATTTGACTGCTCGTTTCCACTGCTCGACCTTCTGGCTTCCTTACCTCTGTTCGTTCGAATTCCTCTGCTCTGTGTCATCATTACTGGGTAACGCCTCGCAGGGAGGTGGCCACATGTTTCCCAACGAACTGGGTGTCAGATTCCTTGAATCATTTTTGAATGGCTGTTAATTCCATTTGCTTCAAGATCGTCCGCGAATCATGAATCGTTTGCCAACTCATCATCCATGTCAAACTTCAAATCCCCTGTCATCTTGCTTTTTGACTTGTCAAATCCAGTCAGTCATCGGGACGTATCTCCATCGTTGATCTAGTTCCCCCAGATCCTACAGTCATCCTTCATATCGGGCGAACAAATCACACGATGTTTACCCATCCGATGCAGGCAATATTCTCTCTCATCCGCCGGACGCATGTCGCTCAATGTGTGATATCGGGCGGGACTCGGTCAAAACTGCGTATCACCTCGAGACCTTTCGATATCCTGCCAGTTTGTGGAATCTTGTGTTACAGAACCGAAATAGTTACCTTTCTATTTTTCATATCAATTTCTGGTCCGGGCACTTCGGGGCTTTCCTTCACTGAGGGGGACGCCCTGCGATACGCAATTAATGTTAATTGCGTATCAGAAACCACCCCCGTTTCTTGATTCAGCCTCTAGTTTTGCTGGTTTGCGCCAATGCACGTTAGCATGGGCCAATAGTCTACGCGCTCAACCGAGGGTCTTCATTGCTCTGCTCTAGCCACAACTGCCACTGTTACGAGGATTCTTTCTGATAGCTTTGATCTTTTCTAGGACTCGAATCTTTTAGTATAATTTGAAATAGTCATGTAAACTTAGGGAGTGTTCTAGGATCCAATTCGGATCACGGCCTTCCCACTGAAAAAGCTTTTGGACCACCAAAAGTTGGTTTTCTTTTAAGCATCAATCAAGTGAGGGTATTGCTTCCTCACTTACTCAATTTCTATCCATTTCGCACTACTTGGTTTTGAACCTTTGAGTCCGATCTTGAGGTACTCAACATTCCTTCTGCATGTAGTTCTTACCTTTCTGTCCAGAACTGTATCTTCCTACAACTCATTAAGATATGCGGGTAACAGATAATCAATAGAAGGCAATTGATTCTGCTCTTCGTGATCTTCAATTAATGAAGGTTCAAATAGTCTCAAGTTGTTTGCATTAACCACTAGGTAGATGTACATGTAAGTTGGTAGATTAAGGCGAAAAGCATTCTCACCAATTTTCTCGAGTATCTTGAAAGGTCCATACCTTATTGGCTTTAACTTCTTACCTTCACTTTGCATTCTGTCTTCGCTGATATATAGCCAGACTTGGTCACCAACTTGGAAACTATGCTCCATTTGATATTTGTCATGCCTTGCCTTGTATTTGGCTTCGCTCTTTTCGAGTTGTTCTTGTACTGCTTGGTGAATCTTTTGGATTTGTTCAATGAACTTGGTTGCCTTTTCCACATCACTGTGTCCATCAACTGCTATGTCTTTACCAAAGACAAAATCCAAGGGAGACCTTGGTGTGAAATCAAAACAGGTCTCGAAAGGAGATCTCTGTGTAGAAGAATCTTTAGCTCAGTTGTAAGCATGCTGCACATAATATAAATGTTCATCCCAAAGTTTGGGATGCTTGCTGCAATAGCCTCTAAGCAACTGAATCACTGCCCTGTTGACCATTTCTATTTGGCCATCTATTTGCGGGTGAAAAGTTGTGCTTTTCTTCAGCTTGGTGTCCATTAATTCCCACAAACTTGACCAAAATTTCCCAACAAATCGAGTATCTCGATCAAATATTATGGAAGTGGGTAATCCAAAATGAACCTATACATGCTAAAAGAACAACTTTGCAATTTGTTTAGTTGTAATCTGTTTGTTACAAGGTATTAAAATACACATTTTGCTGAACCTATCCACAACAACATATAAATAGTCATGACATTTCTTAGATTTAGACAGTCGTCCAACAAAGTCCATAGAAACACTTTCCGAAGGATGAGAAGGAATTGGTAGTGGAGTGTACAAGCCTAGTTTTCTATTGTTGGGCTTGCTTTTTACACACATGGTACACCCTCTTATATATCTAAAAACTATCTTATTCATTTTTGGCCAATAACAAAATTTTTGCAGCTGTGCCACTGTTTTACTTACACCAAAGTGACCTGATATTAGATAAGTGTGTGCTTCTCGAATTATCTTTACTCTTTCAGTTTGTGGAATGCATAGCTTCCCAAAATGATACAAGAGTTGGTTCTTAACATGATAATCCAATTCTTCTACTCGTTTGCCTTGACTTAAAGTTGCATATACATCTTTAAAATCTATATCTTGAACATATTGTTCAATGTAGCTCTCATGCAATACTGAATTATGCTTAAGTATAGTAAATGCATTTATAATTGGTCTAGATAACATATCTGCAACTTTATTGTGTATGCCCTTTTTATATCTAATGACTAAATGAATCTGTTGTAGAAAACCCATCCATCTATAGTGTCTTGATTGCTGCAACTTAGTTTGGGAGTGTAGATATTGAAGTGGTTGATATTCAATATGTATAACTATCTCTTTGCCCATTAAGTAATGTTTCCACTTTTTTCACACTCTGTACTAATGTATACAATTCTTTATCATATGTGGGATAGTTAACTACTGCAGAATTAAATGTCTTAGAATGATAACATATGGGTTTACCGTGCTACATCAACACTGCTCCCATGGCATAGTCACTGGCATTTGTTTCAATTTCAAATGGTCTTTTGAAGATCAGGGAGTGTTAGCACTGATGCTGTACTAATATTTTATTTCAAGGTGCCGAAGGCTTTCTGTTGTTTACCTCCCCACTGAAACAACTTGTTCAATCCTGTTAAAGCATGTAAAGGAGCTACAATTAAGGAAAAGTTAGAAATAAACTTTCTCTAATATTATGCTGCTCTTAAGAAGCTTCTGACTTATGTAACAGATTTGGGTTTAGGTCAGTTTACAATGACTGCAACCTTATAGGAATCTATCTTCAATTCACCACCCCTTACTATATGTCCCAAATAATTCAAAGATGTTTTGCCAAATTCACATTTTGAGAGTTTAACATAAAGATTTTCTATTTTCAAAACATCTAGAGTTTGCTTAACATGCTTTAAATGTTCTTCCCACGTTTTGCTAAATATAAGAATGTCATTCAGATATACAATAACAAAATCATCAAGAAAAGCTCTGAGTACATCATTCATTACTCTCATGAAAGTAGCACGAGCATTAGTTAAGCCAAAAGGCATAACCAGCGACTCATACATTCCTTGCTTTATTATGAAAGCAGTCTTCCATGCATCTTGCTCTGCAACTCTGACCTGATGATAACCATTATGCAAGTCTAACTTGGAAAAATAAACGGATTCTTTCAACTGATCTAATAGATCATCTATGCAAGAAAGGGGATAACGATTTTTTATTGTTATGTTATTCAGTGCTCGGTAATCGATGCACATTCTCCACGAGCCATCTTTCTTTTTCACCAAAACAATTGGAGACCCACATGGTGATGTGCTAGGTTTGATGAACCCGTTCTCGAGCTGCGCCTGTACCTGCTTCTTGATTTCTACGTTCTCTAAAGCGAACAACCTGTACATTCTGATGTTAGGCAATGGAGCATCTTGCTGCAAATTAATATCATGCAGTATTTCTTTTTTGGGTGGCAGACCTTTAGGTTCTTGAAACAATACATCATATTCTGAAACAACTTTTTCTAAATCAACTTCTTGTTTAGTATCACAACCCTCAAATACATTGGTTTTATCAGGTTTCTTTTCCTTTACAACCATCAGTAAAAATTGTTTACATGAATTTACAATTCGTTTCCTCTTCCTTGAGTTTATGAGAGTATAATTATTCTTGAGCTTATGAGCTCTTACAATATATTTGATTCTATCTTTAATGAATAGGTACTTGTTCCCAGCTCTATAGAAAATATCTTTTCTATCATACAAGTAGGGACTTCCTAAAACAATTCCACATATATCTAAATGAACTATATCTAACTCAACCTAATCTACAAATGTTGACCCAAAAGAAAACTTAAGTTTACATTGTCTAGTCACTTGTAGCTTTGCTTTATCGCATAGCCAACCTAATGGATATGGTTTCTTGTGAGGTGTGGTTAGTAATCCCAACTTTTTTACAATTGCTTGAGAAATTAAATTTACTTGTGAGCCACTATCAAACAAAGTATCAATCTTTTGATGATTGGAAATAACTCTAATATGAAAAAGGTCATGTCTTTTTCTCTCATTTTCTTCATTATCAGTAGATTGTGCAGAATTACTAGTAGATGCTTCAGAATTTTTACCATTTATACCTGTGGGTGCGATTGTTGTTTCATCTCTTGAGTCTGACCCCAAATCCTTTTGAATAGCTGCAACAGTGTTCTTCTTCTTGCCTTCAAACTTCTTACGTTTCAGCTCTGGATGCAGAATCCAACAGTGTTCATCATCATGCCCATCTTTCTTATAGTGAGTGCATGAAGACTTGCTTTTCTATACAATGTTTGTCTTCCTCTCTTTCCATTTATGTTTTCCTTTCTCCTTATTTTTGCTTGCAGTGGGTTTGAATGATCCCCCAATTTCTGGGTTCCCATTCTTACCTCTAGACTCTAGATGTGTAGCCTGAACGGATACCTCATTTATGCTGGTGGGATTAAACATGAGGATAGTGTGCCTCATGTAGCTGTGTAGACCACCCATATATCTCAACAAAATCTCAGGTGAGTCTAAAGAAATTCCTAGAATCAAAGCTCTTTTCCTAAATTCTTAGGTGTAACCTTGTACACTTTGCCATTTTAGTTGTTGAAGAGTTTGCTAGCTCATCATGGCTTGTTGCATGTAGGCTAGTGGATAGAATTTCTTTTTAATTGCAGAAACAAATTCACTCCAGATAGAAAGAATCTTACCATGTTTCTTCATGTCAGCTTGTGTCCTGCCTTCCCACCATACCAACGCAGTGCCTCCAAGGCATAGGTTGACCAGCTGAATCTTATTCTTGTCTGAGTCAATGCTCTGCACTCTGCAATAAACATCAATCTGTCTGATCCAATTACCCAGCTTCTTTGCATTCAACTCTCCATCATATATTGGTAAATCAAATTTAACATCTAATTTAATCAAAGATGTCTTCTTTTTATTTTCAGGGGTATTAAGAGGCGTGCGAAATTTTTATTCTTTCCCTTTGCCTTTAGAGTGGTCATGAAGGAGAGATTCTTCTACTCCTTTGTCTTGTTTGGAGCTTGATGAATCCTCATCTCTATGTTTTTTAAAGTCCCTATACATTTCCTCCACCATGGATCTCAGGGTCATAAAACTATCCATGAACTGGGGGTCTGATTCCAAGGGATTTTCTTCTGAGATTTTCCTCTTAGAATAGAATCTTCCAATTTCCGGGTTAGTTTCAGCCAATTCTCTTTCTCCTAATTTAAGCTTTGATCTAGTTAGCATTCAATAACAAAATCCAGCACAAGCTTGTCTAACCTTAGTAACCTAGAACTCTGATACCACTTGATCTGGAATTTATCCAGGACAAAGAATTAAAGGTATTACAGACTCATGTGCATGGATGTGCCTATGTTACTTATGCAATGGATCGATAAGATTGCTAGAATACATAGACACTGAGGCAATCAGAGAAAACATAACAGTCAAACATGTAAACAAAACAAGTTTAATAAGGAGTTCACCCAATGCTCCTGGGCTACGTCTCCTAGTCCAGCGTTTCAATGGTGGCCTCTATTATTTTTTCAAGCAGAGTTTTTACAACAGTGAGTTCGATTCGAGACTCATTAAACAGAATGAAGTCAGTAGGAATGGAGTGCACAGACTCTCCTTACTGAAACTCGACCTTTGAGGGTCACAGTAGTATGACAGGCCTATGTCGAAGAGTTTGTTTGAACCTCTCAAGCCTTCAATGGAGTACATAGACTCTCTGACTCTCTCTAGCTTTATCTGGGTCGACGTTGCCTTCAGGTCAACTCAGCTCCTACTCTCTATTTTCTGCTATTAGCTTCTTGCATCTCTGTGTGTGCCTCTGTGTGTGCTTCTCTGTGTCAGGTCATGGCTTTAAAGCTAGTCTGTTCTTTGACTACTTGTTTTCGTTGCCTGACCTTTTGGCTTCCTTACCTCTGTCCGTTCGAATTCCTCTGCTCTGCGTCATCATTACTGGGTAACGCCTCGCAAGGAGGTGGCCACCTGTTTCCCAACGAACTGGGTGTCAGATTCCTTGAATCATTTTTGAATGGACATTAATTCCGTTTGCTTCAAGATCGCCCGCAAATCATGAATCATTTGCCAACTCATCATCCACGTCGAAATTCAAATCCCCTGTCATCTTGCTTTTTGACCTGTCAAATCCAATCAATCATCGAGACGTATCTCCATCGTTGATCTGGGCCCCCCAGATCCTACGGTCGTCCTTCATATCGGGAAAACAAGTCACATGATGTTTACACATTCGATGCTGGTGATTTTCTCTCTCATCCGCCGGACGCATGTCGGTCAATGTGTGGCATGGGGTGGGACTCAGTGAAAATTGCTTACCGCCTCGAGGCCTTCCGATATCCTACTGGTCTGTGGAATCCCATGCTACGGAACCGAAACAGTTACCTTTCCGTTTTTCATAGCGATTTCAGGTTCGGGTGCTTCGGGTCTTTCCTTCACTGAGGGGGACGCCCTGCGATACGCGATTAGTGCTTAACGCTAATCGCATGTCAGAAACCACCCCCATTTCTTGATTCGGCCTCCGGTTTTCCCAGTTTGCGCCAATGCGCATTACCATGGGCCAACAGTCTGCGCGCTCGATCGAGGGTCCCCGTTGCTCCACTCTGGCCACAACTGCAACTGTTACGAGGATTCCTTCTAATAGCTTTGATCTTTTCTAGGACTCGAATATTTTAGCATAACTTGAAACAATGATGGAAACTTAGAGAGTGTTCTAGGATCCAATTCGGATCATTATGTCGGCCCGCCCATACACTATTGAGCCGACCTGTCTGCATGGCTTACACGCCCCTTCAATTGTCCACTAAGTCATGGGCCAACCTACGTTCGGTCGGGTGGGCACCCTTGCTAATCCTCACGCGCCCGCCCATCGCACTGCGCGGTCACCCAACGCCCATCGCACTGCCCAATCACCCAACGCCCATCACATTCTCCCACTGATTTGTTTTAACCAGTGTTGGGAAAATCGCGATTTTTTCACCTTGCCGATCAAATTGCAATTTTTATACAAAAAAATCGCCTAAATTTTTTTTACCGGTTTTTATTGAAAAAATTGCGATTTTTTCTTAAAAAATCGTGGGGGGTCGAGGCAGCACGATTTTATAATTTTTTTTTTGGTTTTTCAATTGCTCATTTGGACAACGGCGCGCACGAAGGGAAGAGGAGCTCTTGGAGACCAAGCTGAAGAGGGTTTTTACTATTTAGCCAAATCTAAGTGCTTAGAGGAGAGAATCAAGAGGAGACCACCGATTTCTCCATAGAAACGGTATGAGGATTATTTTTTTTTGTTTTCATTGTTTTTGTATGTTTTTCATTGTTTTTGGTTGGGAAACTTGGTATGGGCACCATTTTTCTTTTGTTTTCATTGTTTTTAAAGAATTTTTTGTATTTCTTCATTGATTTGGGATGGGTAACTTGGTATGACTATGGGAACCATTTTTTTTTTTTCATTTTTTTTAAACATTGTTTATGTTTTTTCTCATTGTTTTTGGCATTTGCCATTTGGTTGGGTAACTTGGGTTTGGATTCTGGAATGGTTGGGTAATTTATGTTTGAAATTTTGAACTTTGGAATGGTTGTTTTAGGTTGGGTTACGGGTAACTTGGATTTTCATTGTACAATCATCAATGTAAAAATTAAAAATTAAAATACTAAATTCAAATTGTAATTTGTAAATCTGTAACTTGTAATTTTGTAAACACTAAATTGTAATCCTAATCCTTATTTTCCCATAGGTTCACAACTGCACCAAAACACCATTCAAGACTTCAAGTTTGCAACTTCAAAGTTCAAAAACAAACATGCCAAAGAAATTGGATCCTTTCTGGGAAAATGTTGTACCTCATGCTCTGAATGATAGACAAAACTTGAGTTGCAAGTTGTGTGGAAAGGAGATGTTCGCGGGGGTGTACAGGTTGAAGTTTCACCTTGCACAAATCCCTAGACATGATGTGGGGCCTTGTACAAATACAAACCCTGAATTTATCCAAAGAGCCATGAGAGCATTGGAAGAATTAGAGCAGACTAGAGAGGCAAAAGAAGAACTCAAAAGGCAACTAAAAAGGTCAGCTGAAGGAAGTGGACCAAGTGGCACTGGTTCTACTGCAGCATCAACCAATCTAGTAGCTGCATCCTCATTTTTTGTTCCTCGAAGCACACTTGGTTCACAGCCATCTATCAGTTCAATGCTAAAAATAACTGAGAAAGAACAAGCTGACAAGTTGCTGGCAAAATTTCTCCTCTGGAGTGATATTCCTTTCAGCATTGTAAGGAATAATCCATTTTGAAAACCTGTTGTTGATGCTATTGCTAGTGTTGGCCCGGGGTACAAAATCCTTTCTTATCATGATTTCAGAGGTCGGATTTTTCAAAATGAAAAGCATGACTGCACCTAAAGATTAGAGGATTTTAGGGCATCATGGGCAAAAATAGGATGCATTGTTATGTCAGATGGTTGGACTAACCAAAAGGGGAGAACCCTTTTAAACTTCTTGGTTAGTTGTCCCAAGTGGACTATGTTTATCAAATCTATTGATACATCTAATCAAATCAAAGATGCAAGAGCTTTATGTGATTTTTTGAATGTGTTTATTTTGGAGGTGGGTGAACAACATGTTGCCCAAGTCATAACAGACAACGCTGCAAATTATGTTGCTGCTGGTAGGATGCCTATGGACAGGCATCGTACTTTATTTTGGACACCTTGTGCTGCCCATTGTATTGATTTGATGTTAGAGGACATAGGGAAAATTCCCTTTGTGAAAGATATTGTTGACTCATCAAAAATCATTACAAAATTTATATACAATCATACATCTGTACTTAGCTTGATGAGAAGATACACCAACAACAAAGAGTTGGTGCGCCCCGCCATTACACGGTTTGCCACCAGTTTCATATCTCTTCAATCCCTCTTGAATTCTATGTGGGATGTGAAGAGAATGTTTCTTTCAGAGGACTGGCGACGTTCCACAATGAGCCGCAAATCAGAAGGAGAAGCCGTATGCAGACTAGTTTCATACCAGGAAGGCTTCTGGGCGGGAGTGCAGGAGGTGTGTGCCGTTACTGAACCTTTGGTAAAAGTTCTTCGGTTGGTTGATGGTGATAAGCCCGCAATGGGCTATTTGTATGAAGCCATGGACAGGGCCAAAGAAGCCATTCGGGCCTACTATGATGACAAGGGAGATGATGGGTTTCAAAAACAACTCCTTCTATGGGGAGTGATTGATGAGCGATGGAACAACACACTCCATCGTCCCATTCATGATGCAGGGCTTTTCCTAAACCCTGCATTTTCTTATGCATGTGGGTTTGATTTTGATGCTGAGATCATGGATGGATTCTTATCCTGTGTCCAGAAGATGGTACGATCTCCAGAACAACGTATAGAGATCTCTAAACAAATTGAGACATATAGGATGGCAGGTGGCACATTTGGCTTTGAGATGGTTGTCAATGATAGGATGATTAAAATGCCAGGTATTTTTTAGTTTGTAACTTTGTTTCAACTTTCATTGTCTCTTCAAATTCCATTTTTTTTTTAATGTTTATTTAAAATTTTATTTGTAATTTTGTTGTAGATGCATGGTGGAAAATGTATGGTGGCAGGGTACCCCTTCTGCAAAAGCTTGCCATTCGCATCCTCAGCCAAACATGTAGCTCCTCAGGATGTGAGCACAACTGGAGTGTATTTGGAAAAATACACAACAAGAAGTGCAACCTGTTAACACTTAAACATTTAAAATATTGTAAATTTCCAAATAAATTTTTGAATTCATTAAACAATATTTTTTTTAATAATTACTAATTATTATTTCATGATCTTTGTACAGGTTGGAGTCCCAGCGACTTAATGACATGGTCTACGTCTACTACAATCTTCGATTATGGGTGAGGCAACTTGAGAGGACACCTGATGTGGATGTCATCTCATTGGATGGGATTGACACCACTGCTGCATGGAGAGTTGAGGCCAAGAGGCCTCTCATAGAGTCTGTTGATGATTGGTTAGTGCAGGATGTAATGGAGGGGGAGGAGGAGCAGGAGCAGGAGGAGGAGCTGGTGGAGGAGGAGGAGGAACAGGAGGAGGTGACACCGCCTACCCGGGCTACCACTGCCACCAGTAGAGAACGTGGTCTACCTCCTATAGCTCCTACTTCTAGGTCTTCAGCTTCTAGAGCACATCAGACTCCACTGCCATCTCCACCAGCACAGACACCAGCATCTACATCTAGAGGGAAAGGGAAAGTTGTGGCATTTTCTCGCAAGAGGGGCAGAGGAAATCAATAGGATTAGACTTTCATTTTATTGTATATCACATTATGACATGATGAGATACATTATTATATTTTTTGTTGATATTTTGACGCTGAGTTGGGACTCAGGAGTCAGGACTTACTATTCAGGACATGATTCAATGTTATGTGTGATTTTAGCGCTAGAAATGATATTAAACATCTTATATATTAGTTTTTTTATCATATTTATGTGTCAATGTATTTATTTTATGTTGTAGATGGTTTAGATATTAAAAAAATTGAAAACAAATGAAAAAAATGAATATTTTTGTACCAAACGATTTTTTCCCGATTTTTTCCGATTTTTTCCCGATTTTTCTGATTTTTTCCCTGCGCCGATTTAATCCCGATCGCGATTTTCACAACATTGGTTTTAACCGAACTTGTCCATTGTGTGCCTTTAACCGAACATGAGTTTCCTTTAACTGAACACGAGTTGCTTTTAACCAAACATGAGTCGCCTTTAACCGAACATGCTTGCATGTTTGTCGCACATCATGGGCGCGCCCGTACCCCAGATATTGGTTTTTCGACTCTCCCGTGCGCCATTGGTTGTCACAGACGCTCGTCCAACTCAAAGCCTTAACATCCTCCCCCACTATAAAAAGGTTTCGCCCTCAACAACACCATCTCAACAAACTCCATCGGTAAGACAAAATATCACAAAGTGTCACCAGCTCCAACATCAAATGCTTACGCTGCATGAATTACCTTCTCTCCATCTCACGAACCTCCACCAAGACTCATGACTATATGTATGGGTAAGACTCCTCAATCCATCGTCATCAACGACACTCATCGTAAACCTCCATACTGCCTCATCTCGTGGAAGGTTGCTCCCTCCAAATCAGTGGCAAGCTACGGTCGCAACTCACATCGTATCAATCCACCATGTATTGTTATCATGTGAACTGTTGCTATGATACTTCAACCCAACTCAAATACATCTCAGCACATTGATGTCCCTCATGACTCAAACTAGTTGGGTAGCTAATCCAACCATCACACCCAAACCATGATAATGCACCTCCTTGTGCCTCAGTTGTTTCTCTAACATTCGGTCACATCTTCAACGCAATCAAAAGCTCTCTCCATCAATCCAATGCTCAATGTGCCATATCCAGGTCCATGAAGAAACTCCATCCCATTTGTGATATGTTGCTTATGAATATTGTCAAAGGAGCAAGTCCAACCTTGCCTCATCACCTCGTCCATGCGCTGCCCATGGTCATAGACCAATCAGCGACCATGTCCATAAAAAATGATTTAAGTTCAAACAACTCAAACCATGCCCAAGTGCTCCCTCAAAGGCACCTCTATCGCTGCAACTCCATCCAACTCCAAAGTTTCGTGTCTCTGTTGTATCCATCAAGTCACTCCTCACAAACACAACCCATACTATGTCCCAAGGTATGCGTCCCATACTACATCAAAGCCAAGTCCCAATCTTGACCTCAGCTCCTCAAAGAACCAGATACTCCAAGACCACCATAGTATGAAGTCTTCATCGACTGCAACTCTTTCAAATCATCATGAGCTCCCATGAACCATCTCCATCCAACACTTCAACAAGCATACTTGACTTGGTAACAAGTGCCACCGCAAGTTGCCTTTGCCCTCTTTGTCACATGAATACTCTCATAGGTTGCCCATGTCTTGAAACAACCGTGGCCTTGTTGTCCAAATGTGCACAACATTCCCCATCAGTGTATTTGCAAAAATGTCTTCATGCCGCACTTGGAAAGTCCATTTTGCCTGACATCCTTGCCTTGGCACTCCTCCTTCATGTCCATATGTGACATCCCTACAAGTGCTCTAGCTTGATGCCTCTACATGATGTCTCCCGTGCGCCCTTCTCTTCATCTCGATGCCCATGACTTTAGGTGCCCATCTTGTCCACTCTAGTAGACCCAATACAACTCATGTCATCACATCCTTACTCTCTTTGAGGTTAGTGCCCTCAGTCACTCCAACTACATATTGCATCGTAAGTACCTTCCTTCATTCTTGTCTCCCCCACTGAAGTTCTGCCCAAGACTACTTCTTGGCCTTAACGAAATTGCAATGAAAAAGTCCACCTAAACCAATTCTACTTCGGTGTGCCCTCTCTTCATTCTGTCCATGAGTCATGTCGGGCACTTAGCCAATTCTCCATTTGGCTAAGCATGACTCATCCATTGCAAATTTCATCATGTTCCACCCTTCTCACATGCATTTGCACCTTCTGCCACAAGGTCACAAACTGCCCCAACAAGTTCTGCAACAACCTATGTTCCTTGCCCTAATGCACAAAGTCTCATTGTAATCTTCCATGGAAGGTTTGTCCATCACATCAGCAAACAAATACTTTCTTTTCCCATCCCTGCATATGGCCCATCCTCCAAAAGCTCCAATGAAACACAAGTTACTTCAATACTTACATCTTCGTGAGGTCTCTCCATATGAGTGCCTCCTTCCATCAAAGGTTGCCTTGTGCACGAATCTGGTTCAACTTGGGCAAGTAATGGTGTCTCAAGTTCCTCTTGTTCCGCTGTCACTTCTGCAACACATTCCTCTTCGTCACAATATTTAGCTTCATCCTGATCCACTACCCAACCAATTCGAAAAAGATCTCTTTTAACATTCTCTTCCAAGACTTTAAGCTCAACTCGAATCCTTGGCTTTTTTTCTTTCATGTGCTTCAACCTGTAGAATGTTTGCACACGCCTCTCACACCACTCTTTCATTGTTTAGCTTGACTCGGCACCTTGGTGTGCCTTTGCCCAAACCAAACTTCAACACTTCAAATCAGTGCGGTCCTCCTTGAACCAAGCTCCGATACCATCTGTCACGGCCCCACACTAATGACGACTCAAATTCCACTTGTGAGCACGGTGTGGCACTGACCAACTTTTTCGTTTCACCACTACTACGGTTCTTGGACTACGCCTATCACCAACACTTAGATTATTTTTCGTTAAATGTTCACTTTCTTCCATAATGCAACAGAAATCAGCAATCTTTTATCTTCTTTAACAATTACTTCATAACATGTATGATATTAATAAACAACAATAAACATCAATGTACACATTCATGAAGGGAGGGGAAAATCCCAATCAGTCTGCCCAATCACTTATAAGATCTTCTGCAAACTTATTTTACAAGTTTACAGTTTACAAAATCCAAGTGCAACAATATGTCCACGGTTAACCCATCGTGCAGCTTGTCATTCAGGCCTGCCCGAATTATGTTGGCACCATTCAATCTTCTACAGAGCTTGCCCGAATATCTTGTATGTTCTGCGGTCGTGACCTGTGCAATGTTTCGCAGTCGAAATGCCTCGTGCAGCATCCACACTATTTTGATGTTCAACCCTCTATAGTCATTTCGTAGTCGTGTTCCGTTCAGTCTGTAGCGCCCTATCCACACCTTCGTGCATCGGTCTATGGTCATGCAGTGTTTTGCAGTCGTGCAACAGTCCACACCAATTGTTGTTCAACCTACCACGCTGCGGCCCAACTCCATCCAACTCTTACTGTGGTCCACACTATAATTTCCACATAGGAAACCCCAATTTCTGTTCTACCAAAACTTGGTCATGCAAAGTTCGCCCAGTTTGCCCACCCTACGGGTTTATGCATGTTTGTCCTTTTGCCTGTGGTTCGGTTCTACGTCTTCATCCTTCCCTGCGATTCTTCGTTTATCCTTCTTTGCTCTTGCTTTGGAACAACTTGAACAAATTGTGTGATGTCCAAATGGATCGAAACCTTCACTTATATATTTGTGTCGTTTCCCATCATATAAACCAAGGGTCATGTCAGTTTGTTCTACACTTGGGTCGGCCTACCCATACAATACCTAGCCAACCTATATGCATGGCTTGCATGCCCCTTCGATTTTTCACTAAGTAATGGGCCAACCTACGTTTGGTCGGGTGGGCACCCTTGCTAATTCGCATGCATTTCCCTATCGCACCACCCGGTCGCCCAATGCCTGTCGCACCGTCTGGTCGCCCAACGCTCGTCGCACTGCCCGGTCGCCCAACGTCTGTCACACTGCCTGGTCGCCTGACGCTCGTTGCACTCTCCCACCGAGTCTCCTTTAATCGAACTTGCTTATCTCACGTGTTTAAACGAACACAAGTTGCCTTTAACCAGACACAAGTCTTCTTTAACTAAACGCGTTTGCCACTACATCTGCAAGTCCGTCACACATCATGGGCGCTCTTGTACCTGCGATCTTGTTTTTTCGACTCTCTCGTCCATTGGTGATCGTCGTGGGTGCTCGTCCAAATCGAGGCCTTGACAAAGGACGTTCCAAACACAATTTAAAAAAATAAGAATAATTTTTGAGTGGGACAACCTAATATTCAGTTAACGGTAATAATAAATTATTTTAAAGTAAAAGTGACATTCTCCTTATCTTTAATTTTCATCCGAAAATGAAAGATAAATGAGAATGTCACTTTTACTTAAATTTTTAACATTATCATTAATTGACTCGGGTTGTTTGAGAGTGGTTTTGATCCACTGGATTCATGTGAAGAAAGTAGAATTTTAGATCTCATTGAAAATCCAACATACATAACAGTTTTTAAGATTTCAAGATTAGGGGGGTTGCAATGTTTCATTTGTATTCTATCATGTATGATGGTACAGAACAAGAATTTAATCAAGAACACCAAGTCTTTTATGTACCTGGTATGGAACAAGCATTTAATCAAAAGCACCAAGCCTTTTATGTACCTTGGTGTTAGTTGCATTCACTATTAAACTCCTTTATCACGATCCTAGTAAAAATGTGCCTATCACTCAAACAAAATCTCGATTTGACATGTGAAGCTCTTTCTATCTTATTTTTATGCTTAAAGGGTGATATTAATGATGAAGATCCCATACTTAACCGTGTTTAGGATTTCAGGGTTAGGAGGATTGCAATATTTCAATTGTATTTTATCCTGTATAAGGGTATGGAAGAAACATTTAATCAATAGCACCAAGCCCTCATGTTAGTGCCATCAAATGTTGAACTCTTCTATCATGACCCTAGTAAAAATGTACATATTACTCTAACAAAATCTTGATTTGGCATATGAATATTTTTGTATCTTATTTTAATGCTTGAAGGGTGATATTGATAATGAAGATCCCAACATAGGGAATGATTTTGATGATAAGTAGGTATTTTTTGTAGAATGATTTTTTTTTGGACACCAGAGGCCATCCAAGCCTCTTTGTTCATGTATTTTTGGTTAAGAAATGTATTGAACTAAGTGCTATTTTGTTACATGCACTCTTATTTAGTATATAAATGATCATTTTTGCATATTTGTGTGTGTGTGTGTGTGTGTGTGTATATATATATATATGTTTTTGTCAATTTTTTTACTTTCTCCAATTTAGTTCCAACTAATTCTTATTTCAGAGATTCAATTCCAATAAAAATGATAGAAATTGATTTAATAGGGCTCAAATCATGTCTGGGCAATCCTCCATATTCAGAGCAATGTAGAGATTATGTTTAGTGTCTCCACACTCATAACTCTTTACCTTTAAAATTAAATAACATTTCATTGTTTTCTAATTTATCAACCAACCTAAAATTGGCCATTAAGATGGAGGCATTGTGTTGATTTTCTAGGAAAAATCTGATCTTCTAAACTGATAATTATTTTTCCAATGATTGCTTTAACCAAGCTCACTTATGTCATATACATTATTAAGTAATTATACATAGAAAATCTCAACAGTAATGCAATAATGACAGTAGGATCATGAAGAGACAACCAAACACACAAAGAGAGACAAATTTTCACCTGGGAAACCCAAACTCGAGAGAAAACCTAGCAATTTTTTCTAGAAGGAAATTTTCAGATCAACAAAGTTAAAATATGATATTCATAAGTCAAATTAGGTCAAACAAACCACAAAAATCCCACATGTCAACCTGGTCAACACAACAACTTGGTTAAACTGCCCATAACTAAGCTCGGTCAACTACCTCTAAAATGCAATCAAACTGCCCATTACATACTCAGTCAAAGCCTTAGGAAACTTAGTCAAACTATCTTAGAATTTTGGTCAATTGTGCCTCAAAATTTTGGTAAATTGCCTCATCAGTTAATTATGCCTCAAAATTTTGGTCAACTAGTAGCTAGAAAATTTGGTCAAACAGTGGTCAACGTTGGTCAAATTTCTTTCATCTTCTTCTCTCTCCTCTGCACGTGTGAATAGAAAAACAAATGATATGTGTGTGATCGAAAATTGGTCTCCAAGTGATGAGGTCAAGTTGGTATTTATAGTGTTTATGAGGTGTCCAAGGGGCACGTCTCTTTGTGTTGGACCAACCTATACTTGGGAGCCAACCTAACCAAATTAAATTTAAATTTTAAATTCAATTTTCCCTACATTTTGAATATTGACTACAATAACCAAAAATCAACACTCCCTCTTAGCTAGGGAGATATTCACTTTGGCTTCCTTAGATTCCCTCTTTGTTGAACAATTTCTCCATCCTAGGAAAATATTAAATGAGTCTATTATGTTAATGTATCCATCCAGTTCATGTTCTATTCCAAAACCATATGGAAATAATCATGTAAAGGATCTAGTCATATACTAGTCAAATCCTCTTTGAAAATGGATCAAGTCACCCACTAGCCAAAACCCTTTGGAAATATGTTCAAAACCTTATGACCAGGGTCAACAAGACTAGCCCTGGGTCACCAGCTCAAAATGTTGTCGCTTGGAGCACAGTCAGTACCTTTGACCAAAAGAATGGTAATACCCTAGCCCAATTATCATTGATGCATGCCAATTGAATGGTAATACACTTTCCCAATGCTAAAGCCATTAACTCTACCCACTAGCCAAGTACCTCTTGGAATTATGGTTAAAATTTTCTAACTGGGGGAGCACTCTAGGCCCTGATGCTCTCTAGGCCATTCTCCCTAGCCAAATTACATGGCCTTTGGTCAATACCCTTGACCTATGGAGAATGTTTACCCTTGATACTACATCATCACTCCCTCTCACTAAGGGAAGCATTCCCAACCACTCCAAGCTTGTTCTTGAAGTAAACAAACTTCATCATGGGACAGAGGCTTTATGAGAATTTCAGCAACCTGCTCGTTTGTAAATATGTATTGTAGCCATATTGCCATGTCCCAGTACTTGATGTCAATGTGCTTCAACTTGTCACCAGAGTGGTCTCCAACACTTGGTCAAACAATCCCGCAAGCACCTTTCAAAACCACACTATGTCACAACTCTCCAAACTAGTTGCAATATACTCATCCTCTATAGTGCTAAGTGCGACAGATGTTTGCTTCTTGCTCATCTAGGATATTGTTGGGCATTGGATAATCCAGCACTCCCCGTGTGTTTCGTGACATGGACTAACCGCCTCTTGAGGATCCATTAACTCTAGCGATGCGTCCGTTTACTAACACCTGCGGGTTTTGGTGTAATGGCAATCGTGATCCCAACAAGTGGTATCAGAGCCAAAGGTCTCGAGTTCGAATCACACCTGGCTCACGCTGGGGGGGGAGATTGTTGGGCATTGGATAATCCAGCACTCCCCGTGTGTTTCGTGACATGGACTAACCGCCTCTTGAGGATCCGTTAACTCTGGCGATGCGTCCATTTACTAACACCTGCGGGTTTTGGTGTAATGGCAATCGTGATCCCAACAGATATCATAGCATAACCCAAACTAAAGCGACATCCTAATGTGCTCTTCCTATGTTTTTCACTCTTTGCCTAATCTGAATCTATATATCCTTGCATTTGTACTTCATCATTTGAGACATACCTTAATCCATATCTCTTTGTATCATGTTAGTACCTCAACGCATGTTGTACCACATGTTTTGGCTCAACTATAAATTGTTCGACTTCCTTCATTTGATCCATCACTACTGCTATTTTTTGGGGACCCTGAGTGGGTGCTCCTTCTGACACTGAAGCATACCCTGTGGTGGAAATTTTGGTTGCACCCTCTACCATTTTTTCTTCTTAGTCACTAAAGCATATATGTTGTTTGGCATGGTCCACTCATAGATGACATACTGCACTTAGAGACTTATTGTATTTGAGCATCTAGTTTAACAAGGTTGCACTCCATCATCTAAAGGATCTCAATAGTATAATTCCCTTAACGAGGGAAGTAATGCATCAAATCTAGATCCTTCTTCTCGAACTCAGATGTCAACTCCCTCTGACACTAAAGTAGGGCTTGATTATTCCCTCTATCACAAAAGCAAATCCTCTTGTCACTGATTCTCCCTCTGTCATGTGAATCTTTCTGATCCCATCAAAACAAGTCATACAATAACTAGATCAACCAAGACTCATCAGATATCCATGCCTAAGATCTATACAAATCTTTATTCTTTTTTAACAAAAGCGGCTACCTTGGTATTGATTCCAAAAATTAAGGTTGAAGAGCCTTGATACATTTTGCAGAGGGAATGGGTAATTCAAGTGGAGGAATTCCCATTACAAGAGTATTAGTTACTATAGAGAAACTATCTATGCCTATTGAGCTGCTAGTGTAGCATCTTACAAATTGATGGAGGAGCAAAATATATTTGCAGTGCATTGATTTTTACGCATTACTTGGTGCACTAATGTTGCTTCTATGTTTTGACACTATGCTTATCCGAGCTATGATTTGTTGATGGATCATTCCTTTGCCAGGATTTGGTTGTGATCGTTATTGTTTGAATCCGAGTTTTGTTGCTTTCCTTTTTAGAAATGAAACTCATTGCTCCGGAGTTCCCATGTGGACATGGTGTGCATCGATGACTTCATGAAGGGCAGCGATTGCTTTATCGATGTGGAAGCATTGTTGATTTGTTCTATTGATCACTTCATTGATGGAGGCCACATTAGCTTGCAGATAGTCAATCTCAGTGCTGAAATATTGTTAGCATTCTTCATCCCAACACTTGTGTATTTCAATAACTTGATCCAACTCTTCTTTGAGACTAGCACAGTGATTGTGCTATAGCTTTTTCTATCGCCTATCACACAAGTTCTTCAGAATATATATAAGCCTCCTAGAGATAGCCTCTGGGTTGGTAGGAGACCAGTGCCTAGGGAATCTAAGAGAAGTGATTTTGAAGATTATCTAAAGACTTTTGTTGCACTCCATATGTCATGTAATTGGTTCAATATCCCTTTGTCAAGGTAAACTTAGGCAAACACATAGATCGAAATAAACACTATTACATATGGCTAATCTCAAAGAGAAATGTGTTGGTTCTGGTGGTTGACACACAAGAATACACAATTTAACATTGCTATTGTAGTAGAGATGAACATGAGGAAGGAAAGTAGGGAATTCAATGCAGAGGGTCGGACATAGCACAAAATCCTAAGCAACAACCCCCAGCAGAAATATGGAAGAGTGAAAAGGTGAAAATGCAGAAAAAATGGAGCGTGAATTAAGGTCTCAAGCTCTATGCCTCATGAATACATCTGTCACCAATTAGCATAAGTAAATTTGTGCTTACATACAGGTATTGTAGCTATCAAATAACACAAGGAAATATGTGATTACACAAGTACTACAAGCTATCAAATTACACAGGTAAATTTGTGTTTACATAGGTAATTCTCACTACTTAGCAGCGTACATACAACCATGAGAGAGTGATACCAACAACTTCATTACACAATTTTAGAAGAGGAAAGACATACATGAAATGATATACAAAGGGGAAAACAGACTGCACATTGCTTCGATTGGAATAAAAAAAATTGCTTCATTAATCTTTGAAGATGGAATCCAAATCACCAGTCCATTACATTTAACAATTGTAAGTGTTTGAGCATCTTATGAACAAACAAATTGAACCAAAGTGGAACCACTCTCTTTGCAAACAAAGCTCATAACTTGCAAAAGCAAAATTCAGGCCTCTAGAATAGAGAAATTGGGAACCTTGTTTAAGTGTTTCTTCCTTCTATTTATAAGGAGAGGGGGAGCTTTGAACAATAGTTACAAAATATCTCAGTCGAGCTCCAACTGTCTAATCAATTAGTTGTCTCAGCGTGTGAAGGTTCTACTGCCCAAAATGATTACAATCGGATTTGATTCCGTTCTTGAAAATGCAAAAATTACAGAATAATAGACATAACTAAAGTTGAATGATGGTTGAAGAAAATACCTCCCTGACATTCCTGTGATGGCCTCTGATTAGGACACATCTTTTCCATGATGTTCCTCTTTAGTTGTTCAGGTGGTTCACCTATCGCTTTCGCCTTAACTGCTTGAATTCCCCACTCTCTAGAGTTGGGAGTGATCAACTGTCAGTTGCTTTCCACCGTACAAAAACAGAGATTGACCTAGAAGTATTTCATTGCATGACTGCATGGAGCTCCATGATGAGAAATTAATTCTCAGGTGACTTGCACATTTCTCCCTGAGTCCCATACCTCCATTTACTCATTAAAGACGTGTGTCGAAGCACATAGATGGTTTGTATCACCTGAAGGCAGACCCAACACTCTTTCCTGCGAATCATGGTCCTTGTTGCCTTGGCACAACAATGTTTGACAGTCACCATTACTCCTGAGACCAACTCATTTGTTCCCGCATTCAATCTTGCAATTGTCGACCCATACGTCTTTAATACTCTATATCATGCTTATCGAAGAAATTCCATATCACAATTTTCACAGTGGTGAAGTATTTTAATCTTCCGATTGCCGACCTCCGATATGACAAGCTCCTTTGTTAGGTCCCTATACTACTAGTGTATCCCCTTATTGTTATTAGTGCAACCCCCTTATTGTATTGTTGTGGCCATGTAGCCCCTATATCGTTATTATTGTGCCCGATAGAAGCCCTTACAATATTATTGTTATGTCGGCTTTAGTTATATTGTGACCTCTTAGACTCCTATCTATAGAAAGGAGGTTTTTTCATTTGTATCATCGAAGAATTATTCATTTGTGTAATTCAAAGGAGGTTTCATCCTCAAAGAGGCTTATTTTGAAGTTGTTGATCTATCTCTTCTTCTATTTTGTGAGTTGGTTTCATAACATTTGGTATCAGAGCTTTGGATTCTAGGGTTTCACTGCTTCAAACAAGCCATTGTGGAATTTTTGCTATAAATGTTTTTCTACCAAGTTTCAGAAGCTTAAATTAAAACCAATTTGAGTCAAAATATTGATGAGCCTCGTGTCCGAATTTCAAATCTTGTCCCTCTATAGTTTTGGAGGTATGAGCTGAGGAAGTTAGGGTTTTTGCAGACTCCATAATTCCATCTCAAACAGATCATCATGGAATTTTCACTATAATTTTTTTTCTATGAAGCTTCAAAATCTGAACTTAAAACCCATTTGATATGAAGTTGTGATGAACCTTGTGTACAAATTTCAAATCTTTTCTCTCTATATTTTCAGATATATAATCCAAGAAAGTTAGGGTTTTTATAGGCTCCCAAATTCCATCTCAAACAGGTGACCTTGGGAAAATCATCATAATTTTCTCTCTGAGCATCGAATTCAAATTTCGTAAAAATTTACTAAAATAGGAAGGACTGTAGTTTGTTTTGTATTGTTTTCTAAGCCGAAGGTTGAAACAATGATACGTAGCACTTCGTACAAGTTCGCTCTACTAAACTAGTCTATAATCAGGTCATCTTGGGAGATTGGGCATAACTCTTTCTTGGAGAATACAATCTTTATTAGACTTGTGGAATTGGAAAAAGGACTCAAAGAGATACCATAAGAAGAAATTTCAGACATTGGAAATCCAAAATTACATAGATATAACAGATTCAAGATCGATCTCTTAAAAGAAAGAAAAAAAATAACTTGAATCAAGAAAATAGAAACACCTAGTAAGCAAAATGAGAGGGATGATTTGAAGAATGTGATCGAAGCTAAGATAAATCATTTTATCTATGGCATGGAAGAAAAATTGTAATGAAACATGGAAGATATTAAGAAAGTCATGAAAGGTTTGAAGGAAGGTTGGACAAAGTTGCTATAAGAAAGGCTTCCTAATGACGAAAAGGTAGTAAAGGAAACTCTTGATGAGAACAAAAGAAATGTTAATCATGATTTCAAATAATCTAACGTTGGATTGAAGACCCACCATATTCCAAACATAGTTATGAGGAAGTTTGACGGCAAGGATCTGGTAACTTGGATATTACAGATTGAGCAATATTTTGATCTACATGATGTGCAACCGCCACAAAAGGTACATATTGCATCTTTATATTTAGAACCAAATCAATTTGTATGGTATAAAATATTTTGTTCTTGTAAACCACTTGTCACCTAGTCAATTTTCACGGAGGAAATAATAGCACATTATGAGGATACAAAGAGAAAGTCGCCTTCTTTAGTCAATTAATAAATCTCAAACAAAAGGGTTCAACGGCAGAGCAAACTGAGGATTTCCAAAAATTGAATATAAGGGTAAATGATTTTCCAAAGAAGCATAGGATTGAAGTCTTCATAGGTACTTTAAAGGATAACATCCAGCATGAGGTTCACCTTTGGAAACTTGATTCATTGGAGAAGGCATTCAGGGTGGTCAAAAAAGTGGAAAGCAAAATTATGGAAACAAGGAAGTCTACCACTCACAACTCTAAAGACGGAAGTGTTGTTGCTCCTAGCCTTCCACAACCTACAAGGTTGGCACTACAACGGTTGGAGGGAAAAAGAGAAAAAGGGCTTTGTTACAGTTGTGATAGAAAATACACTAAAGGTCATAAGTGTGCTGAGAAGAAATTATTTTACATAGATTGTGAAGAGGAGGAAGAAAAGGAACAAGAAACGTCAAAAGAAGAGGATATACCCTAAGAACCAACCCTAGAGAAAGAAGCAATGAAGTTGACCATATCTTGTAATGCATTTACAAGAATTACCACTCCTCAAACTCTCAAGATAGAAGGGTGTATCAAGAAGAAAAAGGTAACAATATTGATTGATTCGGGTAGTATCCATAATTTTATTAATTGTAAGATAGCCAAGGAATTGAATTTCTTCCTATATCCAACACCAGAGTGTCAAGTGATGGTTGCAAATGGAGGAATCATAAATTGCTCAGGAAAATGCCATAATATCAAGTTATCCATGGGAGAATATGTATTGAATAGTCCAATGCTTTCCATTCCAAGGTGTGGTGTTGATGTTGTACTGGGAGTCCAATGGTTACAATCTTTGGGTACGATAGTTTTTAATTTTCAAGAGCTTTTCTTGAATTTTTTTTTTGAAAGGGAAGGAAGTTGAATTAAGAGGTATTGCAAGGAAACCAAGGAAGATAATAAAATCTAATGGCATGACAAATCTTCTAAAGAAAAAGCAACGGGGCGTAATTACATAATCATGTTCACCAGAGGTTCAAACAACAAAATCATCTATTTGTACAGATCTTCAAAAAGTCTTGGACAATCATTCTAAGGTTCAAGTAGTGGAATATCACATCAAGCATCAACAAAAAATTCTCCATATCTTAAAGGATAACCTCACTTTGGCGCAAAATCAAATGAAACAATAGGCAGATCAACATCACAGTGAAAGAATTGTAGGAGACTGGGTATTTTTACAACTACAACCATACAAACAAATGTCCCTCAAGCAAGCTAAGAAGGATAACAAATTATCACTAAAGTACTATGGTCCTTATAAGGTGTTGCAAAATATTGGTACTATGGCATACAAATTGGAGTTTCCTGCATCTTCCTAGGTGCTCCCAGTTCTCCATGTTTCATGCTTAAAGAAGGTTATAGGTGACAAGCTCCCAGTTCAAACAATATTTCCAGAACTTGACGAGGAAGGAAAAATCATATTGGAACCTAAAGCAGTCACAGAAACTAGAACCTGACAGCTACGAAATAATTCAATTTCAAAGTATCTCATCAAGTGGAAGAACTTACTCGCTGAAGATTCCATATGGAAAGATGATAATTTTATATAGAAGCATCCTTAAGTACTCAAGCATTGAGGACAACACTTGTTTGAAGGATAGGGTCATGTTAGGTCGCTATACTACTAGTGTAGCCCCTTATTGTTATTAGTGCAACCCCTTTATTGTATTGTTCTGCCCATGTAGTCTCTGTATTGTTATCATTGTGTCCAATAGAATGCCACTATTGTTATTGTTGTGCCCTTACAATATTATTGTTATGTCGACTCTGATTATATTGTGATCCCTTAGACTCCTATATATAGAAAGGAGGTCTTGTCATTTGTATCATCAAAGAATTGTTCATTTGTGTAATGTAAATGAGGTTGTCCCCTCGAAGAGGCTTATTTTGAAGTCGTTGATCTATTTCTTCTTCTATTTTTTGAGTTGGTTTCATAAGATCCTTCTGCTTATCCCTTCCTGCATTTCTCACCATAGGACCGAGGGTCATGACCTTCCACTTAGCCTTGAGTTTCTAGAGCATTTTTGTTCCTATCGGGGGATATTTTTCCTTCGTTAAGTGATCAACACCCTTGGTTCTATGAGTCTTTGCAACCATGGTGCCAACGCAATATCGAAGCCCCCTTATCATAACTTTTTCAAGTATCAAGTGTTACAAAGCACCGACATCCTCAAACTATGATACGCCAACCTCGAATATAACGTCATCATTCCACGTGACACCTCATGAGTGGTGACACATGTCACCCATATTTTTCCCCTTAGGCCTCCTCAAAATGCCAAAATTCGCTGCCACTTGTCTTTCCATACCGCCACATCATACTGACATCAGATGCCACTGTAGCTTATCAAGACCAATCATATGCCACCACGTGTCCTGATAGAGGAGAGAGAAAAGGGCCCGCCCACCTTTGGTTTTGCTATGAAATCCTTTGTTAATCGTTTGTCGGTGTTCTCAACGGTTTTTAACACTATCAACACATTATCCATATCACAACTTTTTAAAGGTTGTCACCTTAAGATGTTCCTATTCTCCGATTGGTGGACCTTCTAATGTGTCGACGCTTCGATATTCAGGACCTCCGATATGCGTTGCGTCGATATGCTTGATCTCCGATATGACATCACTAATATGCCTGATGATATGATGTCACGATTGTCAATATGCTTGATGTTCTAATGTTACGATCACTAATATGGATGATGCTCTGATGTTGTGATCATTAATATCTTTGAACCTATGATATGCGATCTTCAATATTCCTTCCTAAGGCTTCAATCCTTGAACTTCAGCAAACCATATCTTTTGATCTAGGAGTCCATTTTTGAACTTCCATGTATTGTTGGAAAGCTTGTTCAGAGCACTTTCTAATGGAGATGGTCTGATTTGGGTTTTGAGTCCTTCTTCTACTTGGAAAATGACTACAAACTTATCTGCACATTTACTCTTTGGACAACTAGAAACACATTTTGTAGTGAATGACAACAGATTACAAGGGTTATGGAGGGTCCAGATGTATCCATTGTGGATGGATTACAAAGGGTGAGGGAATACGGAACAAAGGGGAGTGGTAGGATGAGGGGAGGAGAATTATGAGTGTAGGGAGAGATGAGAAGAGTGATCATTGATAGTAGTTTGATGAGGAGTGATCTCTTGGGATCATACAAAGTGTGAGACTTGAAAGATTGAGATCTCTGCTTATGGTCAAGGCAAATGATGGAATATTGAATATTTGTTGAGCATATCATCCTTCTCTGTTGAAAGGATTTATTGAGAAAGGAGTGATTTGGTCCGTGAAAGTCCTTTTGGCATCATCGCTATGGATAATGTCAACTTTGGGATAAGGCATTGACTTGAGCTCTAGGGAAGGTGTGGCATGATCCAAAGAAGAATTGATGATAGAGCACATGATTATGGAATATGGATGGTCTGCAGGTCATTGTTAATTCTTGCTTCACCCTATGGATGTTGGTATGATTTTTTTGCTTGGTAGTCTGCAGTTGCATTGTTTCCTCTCAAGATGTAGTAGTAGGAGACATTCCCCAAAAGTGCTAGGTTGTTTTGAGCACGAGTTAGAATTTTGAAAATCTCAACGTTTTTGGGGTTAGATCCTTTGACAAGTTGGTGAATGAGAAAATAAGAGCCCCCCAAAACAATTGGATTGCTAATATGGAGCTCTTGGAGGATTGATACTCCTGAGAGGAGGCCATAGCCCTCTCCCCTGTTATTTCATTCCTGCCTAAGCCCCATTCGAATGATACTTGTTCTTTTTCACCTAGAGCTATGGTGACTCCCCTTGCACCTACTCTCCCTAGATTATTTTTTGAAGCACCATTAAAGAAGAGACAAACTTGATTATGTTCTTTTAACCAAGCCATGAATTCACAGTCCTTTAATATTATTTTCCAGTTTTGAAAAATTGGTGGTATTTTGGGAGGATTATGGGCGATATGAGGGATTTTAGCCAAAACATATTGAAACCATTGGATATTTTCCTCCTGTACTGTTTGATGATCTAAATAGTGTTTCCTTTTGAGAGAATAGCTTTGGTTGTAAGGCCCCACACTTTAGTCAATATTTTTCTTTTCTTAGGATTTTTGTTATCAAAGATGCTCTTGTTTCTTGCTAGCTAGATTTTCTTGTAGAGGAATGTTGAGAGACTAAAACAGAAGCAAATTTTCAAGTTTTTCTTTTTGAGTGAGTAAGGATATCATGTGTTCCAATGTGAAAATAAGTATGCCAGACTCAGGTTAAAGTTTGGATAGGAAGGAAGGGGTTGCATCATAGATTTCCAACACATCTGGGAAAAGGGGTAGGAAATAAACAAGTGTTGGATTGTCTCTTTGAAGTTCATGCAAAGAGGGAATCTTGATAGACGTTGTATGTTATGCTAGTTGTTGGTTGTCAGGATCTTTCCCCTAAGAATATTCCAAGTGAATATTTTAATCTTAGGCAGACTTTCTGATTTCTAAACTATCTTCCAATATCGTGAAATGGGATGTTGATCTTGTTCTTGTTTAAGAGTAGTGCAACCACTCTTGATTGTATATTCCTTTCCTATCGAATTCCATTTAAATCCATCTTGTTGGGAAATTTGAATTGGGGAAGCGCCTTTAAGGTACTTGATAAGATAGCTTCATCGGTGAGAAAGCCCAACTAGATAGGGTGGGGGATTATGGGCCTTTCAAATCGATTCATTTTGATCCCAAGATGAGATTTGTGCCAAATTAATAATTCCTCTTTCTACGTACCATGTTCTAAGTTGTTGAATATCTAAGATTTTGGATAGGCTTGCCCTGCTTAGAATATTGTTTTCCCAAAGATGTATCTCATGTCCACTCTCAGGAATTCTGGAAGTGTGGGATTTCATGAGGTAGGGCCTTTTTCACAATTTCCAACTTGAAGAGCGGGATCAAAGTGGAATTTCAGATTGAAGAAGATGTTATCAAAGGTTGTTCAAATACTTCCCTTCTAGAACTATTTTCCACCAAGTTGTTCCTTCAGTGATTAATCTCCAAAGGATCTTTGCTCCGAAAGCTATATTCATGAGATCAAAATGTTTTATACTAATCCCCCTCTTTCACAAGGGATTATGACTTTCTTCAAGCTTAGTAGGTTGAATTTTTTCGATTTTGTCTTGCCTCCTTGTCATAGAGATTTCTCAGAAGGAGTTCTATTTGTTTTTGGATGTTGGTTGGGGATTGTAGAACTGCATATTGATATATGGGAGGGAAAATAAAATAGATTTAATTAGAATGGCCCATCCTGCTAAATTTAACCACTGAATTCTCCAATATTGTATCTTTTCCTTCATCTTTTCAATGATCTTTTTCCATACATCACCCTTCAAATTTTTCTTGAATATAAACTTTCTTAAATACTCAAAGAGTGTCCACTCAGATTTGAAAGGTATTTCAAAAATTTGTGAGGTTTGTTTGAGTGTTCTTGGAGGTGTGTTCTAGCCATATATATTTCTCTTTAACTGATTGGGAAATCCCCCCAATGCTTCTAGGAATAAATCCAGATTTCTCTTGATTCTTCTAGCCACTATAGGGGATGCTCCTCCTATAAATAATGTGTCATCAAAAAATTGGGAATGGTTTAAACTTTTACTCCTCTGTTGTAGTGCATTCCAATGATCAACCCTCTTTGACTATCATGTTCGAACATTTTATTGAGGGATTCTACCATAATTAAATATAGGATGGGTGAAAGGGGACACCATTTCCTTATTCCCCTTATGCTCTAGAAGAAGCACCCTAGTCTTCCATTTATTAGAGATGTTATCCATGGGTTATGAATATGAGCTTTGATAAGATCAATAAAATCATTAGCAAAGACAAATTTTCCAAGAACAACAAAGAGGAAGGAATGCCTTACTCTTTTGAAGGTGTTTGCCATTTCGAGCTTGAGAATGAAGCCTTGCTCTTCTTGAGAGAGACTTGACTGAATTGCTTCCTAAACCATGAGAAAGTTGTCCACGATCTGTCTTTTCTATATGAAGTCACCCTAGTTTTCAGAGATCAAATGAGGTAGAAGGTTCTTGAGGCAGTTCACAAGAACTTTGCTTATGATTTTGTAAGAGGAATTGCAAAGGGATATGGACCAGAATCTATTGAATGTAGAGGGTTTGGTTTCTTTGGGAATCAGTGCAAGAAAGGTTGAATTAGTGTTGCCCCCAATTTTGTGCTTCTACTAAGCCTAATGGATCATCTTGAGAAGGTATTTTTGATGAGTTCCCAATGAGATTGATAGAAGGCAATGGTAAATCCATCAAGACCAGACACTTTTTCAGAATGAAAACTCCATACTTCACATTGCAATTCATATTCATCCACAGGCTTTGTTAGTTCTACATCGGATTATTTTGTTACCATTTGTGTCACTGGCTTAAAAATTTCCTCAAAATTGGTCGGTTCAGGATCTGCTGTCAGAAGTTTGTTGAAATTAAAGCGTACTTCTTCTTTGACCACTTCTAGCCCATCTTCGTGAATTGAATCTACTCGATTTTTGTTCCTTTTAGCCTTCACTTGATTATGAAAGAACGTGGTGTTCTTGTCACCTGCTTGTATCCATAAAATTATAGAGTTTATTCTCCAATTCTCTTCTTTTCCGTTGATTTGGTATGATTTCCAATATAGTTCCTTTTCATTTTCTTGAAGCATTTTTGTCTCCTCCTCAACTTCCAATTTTTTTTTCACCTCTTCCAGTTCCTTTTTCAATTCAAGCTTCGCTTGAGGTGGCTCTTTGTAGCTCATGTTTACCTAGATTTTTAAGACTGCTTTGACAAGATTTAGCTTTATCTCCCAAACATAGCTAGGGGAGCCATCTATTCTGGCATGTCAGGTTTTTTCGATCAATTCCTTGACATATTTAGTAGAGGACTAGAGTGGGTTTATATCAAAAAGGAAGAGGGCCTAAATCAGTGCTTTCATCCAGGATTAAGTTGATGGGCTTGTGGTTAGATACAATTGTTGGAAGGATTATGGAAGATGTTATTCCAACTACTGCGATGAGGCTCGTATGAATTATAAATCAATCCAACATTTCTTTAATATTGCATGGACATGTTTTCCTGTTGTTCTAGGTGTATTTACCATTCTTTGGTTTGATATCCAATAGGTTGTGCTCGATCATCATTATTTATAGCTTATCTCCACTTGGATCTATAGGAAAAAGGTTGCCTCTTTTTTCTTCAGCACACATGAAAAGGTTGAAGTCACCACCTAATATAACGTTATAATCATGATCATTTTCTATTTTGGATGCTAAATAATTCCATCATATCTCCTTGTCCTTGTAATGGACAAAGGTGTAGATGTTGTTGACTAAGAAGATTTTCCCGATTCACTATAAAAATCAATATTTATTTAGTGTTGTTCTCTTTGGATTCTTTGAATGTCCATAATTACTTAATTCCATATGGTGCATATTCCTCCTGATGCCCCTCTTGCACTAATTTTTTCCTCTTTAAACTTCTTACTTAGTTTCTTGATTGGGGATGACATTTCCTCTTCACTTAATTTGTCTCCTATATTAATAGGACTACTAGGTTTTATGTTCTTATCATATATTTTGTTGCATTTACTTTTCAGATGTGCCCAAGGCCTCTACAGTTCCAAGTGACTAGATTTATTATTTACCTTGTGAAGGGGCGGCAAATCCCTTGCCTCTCACTATCAGGGTTTTTATTTCCTTCAATGTTGGCCCTTTTCCTAGATATGTGTCCATTGGTTGTTGAATGCCCATTTACATGTCCTTTAGAGTTGCTTCATCTCTAAATTCTTTATTGGTCCTTCTTCCAATTTCCCTTTGAAGAGATTTTGGTGGAGCTGAGACTTCTTTGGCTTTGGTTCATTTCAGCATCCCTATGAAGAAAGGAGCAAGAGAATTCGAGGAGTCAAGAAGGGGTTCAAGGGCATGGGAGGGAGGATCGGCGAGACCTAGATCTCAATCGTTAGGTGGATCAACCGAAGGGGAGGTGGAAAGAGGGATGATCTTATCCATATCTACAAAATGAAGGTGAGGCAAAGTAGTTGAAGGTTGATCATCAAAAGCCTCCCCCTCTTTAGGTTCAAGGATGGACGCAAGGAGACATTCAAAGTCTTGAGAAGAAGGGAGGTTAACTAAAGATCCAAAATAATTAGAGGAGGTCGGTAGAGAGGTCCTATATTGTGGAGAGGGGTTAGAATTAGAGGAGGAGGGGACATAGGAAGAAGATCTATAGTAAGAACAATCCAGTTGTTTAGAGGGTCTACTAAGATTATATTTTTTTCTCTTGATAGTTTCCCATTGTTGATTGTGGGCCTAAGGAGATTCATTTTTTTATTTTTTGGGACATCTATTTGCGAAATTACCATATTTTTGGCATACCTTTCATTTTAAGGAAATTTGCTCATAGTTAATCTATTGAATATGTGTTGAATTGTCTACTTTGATCTTCACTACTTCAGGGAGTCCTCTTGCTAGATCAACTTCTATGCAAACCCTTGCACATGCATGCATATTCTCCTTGGGTTCATTTCGATCAATGTATTTTCAATTGCGTTCCATATTGATCTTACCGACTCATCTCCACAATAGTGTAGAGGAAGGTGGGGGAGATGAACCCAGAATGTAACTACACTAGGGATGTCGAGCTCAGGGTCAAAGTTTGGTATCCATCTATTTAGATAGTCCCCACAAGTATATGAAGTACAGTCCATTCCTGAAGATTAGAGTTTGATATTCCTTGGATTCAAAACAGAATGTGAAGTATCCTCTTTTACAAAAACATGTCGAGATTTGTCCTTGTATTTTTGGAGATCGGTTGTGTTCTATACATTTTTGCACAGTTTTTCGTGAAGGTCAGAGTCCAGTGAGTTGTCCAACTAGTCCTCGCTCAACAAGAGAGAGAGCTACTTTGCAGAGAATGAAAGGAGGAAGATATATTTCATGGATTGGATCTAGGTGTTTGACGAATATGGGAACTAATGGATGTTATTAGGGTGGGCCAAGAGAGGATATGAGATACATGTAGGCACGAGCAACTGGATCTAGCAATGGAGGGGGTTACCTCCTATTATAGACATATTTGGGCACTGCAACCCCAATCACATATGTCCATAAACCAAGGGCTTCTAAGTCCCTAAAAGTGTTGTTTCATACCCTAAAGGAACAAGGTCAGCTGATTACATCATCTCCCAGAAGTTCTCCATGAAAAACTGCTCAGAACTAGTCAAAACTGGACCATCTCACCTGCTCCATGGTCAAAGTGCAATGCATCCCACTTAATGCACACGGGGGGTACGATGCCTACTGAAAATCCCTTCTATGGGGTGCGATGGGCGAGAGTATACAAATGGCAGAGACAGTTTGCAAGGTGGATGATCATGGAATCCTCCATAAACTTCTCCTGTGACACTTGCCTCTCTGAATTCGCCCAGGGATGAGTAAGAGATCATGAAATCTCCAAGTGGAACCAAGAACTATCAGAGAGAGGACACTAATCAATATCCTAGAAGCTGACTCACCCACCTGCAAACATTTGTATATGGATCCCTCATCCTAGAGATCCAGAGGCTGGAATTTTGCATCTTGTAAGGAAGTGGTATTGGTTTCTTTGTGGAACATCATAGTGTTGGGTGATCTAGCTTTTCATCAGGTGAAGAAGGGCTTTCATGTTGGGAGGATGGTGCTGGGTCAGATCAATGGGTTGTAATCCTCTCTTCTACCACTTCTATCAATAAAGCTATTTGAGTTTTCCTCCATATTCTTGTATGTCTTTGAATATTGAATTGATATATGCATTTGTATGGTCAATATATATCTGATCCTATATTGTTTATGATTGTAGATATCTATGCTTTGATGGTATTATGCTGCTTTGACTCTACAGGTGTTCTTTGAAGTGAGACAAGCGAGGAAGGAGCGGCAAAGATCTGTCAAAGGGGAGAGGGAACAAGCAAGGAGCCAAGCGAAAGACTAAGGTTGGTACTCTCTGCTTCGCTCTCATCTACTTCTCATAAAGGAAAACACAAGTGACTTTAGTTTGCTTGTTTCTAATATAACTACCTGTCTTAGTGGGACTAGCAGCTCTGAATGGACACTAGTTTTCCTGATAACACCTCCCCCCGAGGGAGAGGTCTTTGGAGGGTTCATGGGGCCAATCAGAACTAGGAATTGAGATCTTGATCAATGCAAAAACAAATTCAGCGCAGTGCAACATGGACACAAATCTTTTTTCAGTTTACAAACATGAGACTCCTTCTCATGTACCTCAGATCCATGAGGTTTTTCTATGTACATTTTTTCCTCAATCACTCTATTGAGGAAAATTGTCTTTACATCCATCTGATGTAACCTTCAATGCATGAAAAAAGCAATATAAATAATAATTTTAACAAAATCTTAACTGGAAACTGGAGCCTCTCCTCATATTCCTCTCCCTCTTTCTGCGAGAACCCTCACGAATGTCACTTGCTACTTCTCTGTGTTGCATGATTTATCTTGTAGATCCACTTAGAAATCACCACTGAATTCCCCTCGGATCTTCATACAATGGCATCTTTCAAACTTGTTGGCCTAATACCTCTAAACTAGAATCACTATCTAGAACATTTCATACATTTTAGTATAATTTCTCCCTCTTAAACATAAATCAATCTAGCTAAGTTTATGCTCGATCATGGGAGAATCCTATTGCCACCAACTTTTATTCATTCTTCCTTATGCTTCCATCTATTGCCATAATTATTTCCTGGCACGATGTACCTGCAAACCTCATTATGAGGTCATGGAAGAAAACAATTATAACCAAGATAAAGATACAAAGACAAGAGGTTGAATTGTAATAATATTCAAGGAAGAAATTTATGAAGTACTTATCTTTGTATCTAAGGATTGTAGGGAATTGTCAATTCCCTCTTTATCCTTGCCTTCTTGTAGAAATCATTGCAATCCATCTACACTATCATCAGGCTAGAAATGTTCATCCTCATCCTCATTATCAAATACTAATACATTTAGCTGTCCTTTCTGTTGTACTCTCCCTTTTTGTTTATCTTAAGTTTTACATTACTAAAGGTTGGAGTGCAAAGCATAGTAGATTTTGGAGCCCTTTTTAGGGCAATAGGAGATCTCAAAGTCCATATCAAACCCACTTAATCATTAAAGTTATATATAAGAGCTCTTCAATGATATAAAGAAGTCTCAAATCAGTCGCCTGGACCAAGAGATGAAGATAGTCGAAGTGGAGCCCACAAGAGTCAAAACCCCAGAATCCCATGGTTCATTATAAAACAAATTTTGAGATGATTTGGGGACTAGAAATTCATCAGCTTTCGTAACATAAATTGGAGGCACAGAACTTGCAACCCCGGATCCTTGTGGAATTTTTCTAAATTAATTCTTGAAGGATCCAGGATTATACCATTTACAGAGGAGTTATGCATAGCCAGGGACTGGGGACCCTTCTCTCTATTTCAACCGGATAGGTGGGAGCCTGCTATTGGGAAAATATGATGCCAGCAATCATCCGTTGGGAGGTGGACATGTGGCACGAAAATTTTGGAGTTTACAGGTAACCGAAGGGCCCAAATGTGGATGACACTTGGATTTATCATAGATTGACATAAAGCTCGGTTGACGCTGGGATGACGTCATCCAAAAGGTATACTCCGTAAGGTCAAGAGCCCCATAATTATTTCTAATTCCATTCTAAAAGGAGTCGGACTACCAGGGGCCAGGGTGCTAGAGCATCTGGGTTTCAACCCAGCAATAAATACTACCGTTCTCAACATGGAATAGTTTCCAAGTGGAAGTGGACCTATTAGGGTCCAACCCTAACCCTTTTATTTATGTAATAAGCCTAATGGGCTGAGTCATAGTCATAGTTAGTTAGAGAGTCAATAAAGTTCGTATTAATAACTGTAAGTGGTTGACCTCCATTTAAGAAAGGGACCAAAGTTAGTTGCAAACAGACCATAGTTAATAAATAAAGTGGTTAACCCATGTTATGCAAAGGCCCACTAGTCATTAGGTTGTTGGAGGTCATTTAGTTGTAAATAGTCATAGTTATTAAGGGAAAGATCATCGAGTCTTATTGTAATAGAGCTCTGCTCTGCTGGAGGTTTCTCCCTTGAAGAGGCAAGTGAACTATTGAGTCTTGAAAATGTCATTCATTTCCATTACACTTTCACTATTATGTCCATTATATCACCTTCATTTCACTACTATGTCACCACATTCATCCCACTTTCATTATCATTGGGCCAAATTTATGTTTTTCCAATCTTTATTAATTCTAAGCCTTTTAAGTGAATTTGTGGTTAAAAATTAGGAAATAATGTGCATATGCTTATACCTAACAAATGGGTTGAGATTGTTGACATGTGTAGGTTGAAAGGAGGCTTCTAGAAGATCCTTATGTGGCACTCTAAGGCGAAATTCGAATTTGAGTGGAAAGAATCATGGGATCATGAGGATATGTGTCACATCTCCTAATCGTATTGTAACTCTAAGAAGACATGTGTCTTATCAGCTCCTATTTTGATTAGGACTCTAGAGGTAGAGGGAGAGATTCATGGACTCTGATTAATGAGATGGCTTCTCATCTTTTGTATAAATAGGAGATCTCTCTCCTTAATTTGTTAGTTCTTAAGCTTAGCTTATGAGAGTTAGTTCTTTAGCTTGGAGTTTGTAGTTTTTTCCTTGATGGCTTTTGAAAGCTTTGGAGAGCTTTGTTGCACTTTGTAATTTTGAAGAATTGAATAAAGCTTTGATGTTCTCAACATGGAAGGAGATGTGAAGTAGATGTCATGGAGCATATTAGAATGTAAGGTAGAGTAGATTTCATTTTGTAATTTTACTTTGATTTTATTATGTCATTTAATTGCTTTCAAGTTTGATAGATTAGATTTTTCATTCATGCAATTTTAATTCATGCAAGTGTGTTCAACCGGTTGATTGTAGATTAGTAATGCACATAGCTTTTTAATGATTAATGACATGATGGAATTATCTTGTCCTTCTGCTGATTTATTTCTTAGTTCTAATTCCAGCACTGTTTATTTCTTTCAGTTTTGTTTTGTTCATTTACTTTTCTGCAAGATAGATATTAGACTACTCATGTCATTTTCAGTTACCTCCTATAGCCAGAGCAAGTCAAATGGTGAGGGATTGAAGTATGAATGCGTAGTTTGATATTAGTTTATTTTTCTGCAAGTTAGTGATTAGATTACTCATGTCATTTTCAATTACCTCCTATAGCCAGAGCGAGTCGAATGTCGAGGGATTGAAGTATGAATGCGTAGTTTGATCTTAGTTTCATTTTATGCAATTTAGATATCAGATTACTTAATTTTTTTATGATTACCTTCTATAGCCAGAGCGAGTCGAATGGTGAGGGGTCAGAATATGAGTTGATGTAATATGATTTAGTTTGCTTTGCTTACAGTTTTTGAATTGCTTTAAGTTTAGTTTTCTTTTTATACAATAGCAAGGATACTAGGTTTCATAGTCATGAGCTCACTGTTTGGTTTAATTAGAATTTAGGTACATTTTTATTTTCTCTTAGTAATTGATTTCATAATTGCAAGTTTGAAAACCTTTTTGAAAACTTTGATCAGTATTTCATCTTTTGTTTGATTGAAGTAGCTGCATATTTACACTTTTGTTTAAGTACTAATTCCATCAATAACATGGTTTAAGATCTTTTGAAGCGCTAAGTTTTGGAAGTTACCATTAGGGACATAGACTTTGTCTTGAAATCTACATCCATACTTGACCTTTAAAAGTATTCTTAAGACCTTAGAATAGGATTTCCATTTGCATTAGATACTTTAGGGAACCAACAAAAACAAAACCCCAAAACAAAATAAAATCTATAAAACAAAAAAGTAAGAAAAAGGTTAACTAAGCACATATGGTACACCACACTTCATCAGTTATGATACCCGGATTGATAATTTATGTAGAGCAATTTAAGACGTTAAATTGACTAGACATAGACCATGATCCATATGTCTAAAAATAGACTTTGCGCCAAAAATAGCTTGTGGGCCCACTTAGTGAAGGCGACTTCTTTTCACTAAGCCCCATCATCTTGTTGCATTTTCAACACTATATTCTTTACAACTTGATGAGAGACTCTTAATTTCACCAGTACTTGAAGTTGAGAAGTTTGAAGATAAATGACCTATTGTTCTACAATAACAAAAGAACAACAACTTACTTGTATATTGCATCTCCTTTGGGTGTTGATCATTGAATTGGCCTATTGATATAGAAGAATGATCATCTAATTCATGATCTTTAGTGCTCTTTGAGTCTTTGACCAAGTCATTAACTGCTCCATCCTTCGAGGAAATGATCTTAATATAACATGCAAATTTTTTATCTACTTCATGGATGGACTGCAATTTGTCCCATGTCTCCTTGGTATTTTTAAACAAATAATATTTTCAATATCTGACTTAGACAACCCTCTCTCATTTCGTTCCTATATTTTTTTATCAAACTTATCATTTATTACCCCATTCTCCACAGGTAACCATGCATCCAAATCACGAGCTTGCAAGTATATTCTCATCCTTATCTTCTAGGTTGTATAATTTGATCCATTTAAATATGGAACGCTATATGAGGTAATCCAATTCTGGTTCTCCATGATCCTTGATCTTCCTTCCATATGTAAAACTGATCTTGAAGGATGCTAGCTTTGATACCAAATTATTAGAAACAATGGAAATCGGGACACTACTGAGAGGGGGTGAATCAGTAGTGTGGCCAAATTATACAATTCTTCACATATTTTACTTTTTAATCTCTTTAACAATTATTCATGCATCAACAACGTAACACGATCATGTATAACATCATAAATATCAAGCATATGAGAAATATATACAAAAAAACAATATTATTTTATTACAAGCTTCAACTTGATTACATCATGGCCCCACAAACTACCACTCATAGGTTTATCAACTGCTACTGAAAGAATCTTCAATCTTTGCTCATTTATCAATTACCACTCAAAGGGACTATTTCCCCTACTCATTTACTAGTACCCACTGGAAGGGACACCTGCCCCTACTCGTTTATCAGTCTTTGCTAAATGGGATTGTTGCCTTTGAACATTTACTAACACCCACTAGAAGGAGTTGCTAGCCCTGATTTGGGAGCTACCGCTTTCTAGCCCTATGGATCCACCTTTCATCCATTTTCAAACTTAGATCTATATGCCTTCTCTTCTTTCAAAATAATTGACTTCCTCAATCACCAACACCTGCAGCTATCTCTGATTTTTTATACAAAACATCACGCTCTTCACACAGACAACATCAACAACAATCACTAAGAATGCATACCAACATCGTGCAACCTCTAATCAACACACTACTTTTACATGTAACACCTTAGCTCTAGCAACTCTCTTCTACACACACATATGCAAGAAACAACAACTCTCTGCTACTATTCACCTCTCATGCCTCTCTTTGTTGTTGGAGCTCTGCTTTATATAATTCTACATTGATTTTTTTGAATTGGATTCTTATTATCTTGTTGTCAGATATGATGCATGAATTAATATTTTTTGCCTTTGTCCTATCAATATCAATCCTATGACTATTCACTAATTTTTTTAATATTCTACTATTGTTGTTCGAAACTCAAACTCTAGGTTCTTTGTTGTTTTCCTGCTTACTTTTGCAATTGTAGTTCTTAACAGGTTTTTGATATGGATTTCTAATTTTTAATTACTACTAACATTGGCTTAACTTGCAAAACTATCTCTTTAACAGGGAGTTCCACTGAACTATTGTTAACATAGGTTGTCGACTCATTCATGGTGCCATTAGGCTTTAAACTCCACCAAAACTACTAGCTTTCAACTCTTCATGTCAAAGCCACAAGAGTTTTATTATGCTATTGATTGTTCATGACTCATTTCGAGCTCATGTCATTGTTGCCAAACCCTCACTACCATGCACAACAATTTTGTATAGCCCAAAAGGCCTTCGCAACCCTTTTTAATTTTAAAACCAAAACTATTGTCAAAACTATTGAATTGGTCTTTAGGCTCTTTTTCTTTGGCCCCTTACCTATTTTGCACCATAAAACTAGCTCTTCGTGACCATTGGCTAAGTTCCCTAAGCACTAATCCCTTTCAACCCTACAGGGTCCAATTCCCTATGTTAACGACTTTGTGCCATTAGTCCCACTTTCACGCGAAGTGAGTAGCCACAAGCTGAAAAGGTCAGTGCTCCTTTGTTTCTATTCCAAACAATCCATGGGATAGGTCCACGCGCTTAGTTATATCTCCCAAGGACCTCCACTACTTTATTCTCCACACCTTGAGTTCATTTCTATGCAAAATGACCCAAGGGTTCGGTCCAAGCGTTCAACCTGAAACTCTCAAACTCGAAGCTTTTTATTCCACCTCCATATTAAACCATTGGGGTCTACCCATCGAGTCGATGTGTCCATGGGGACTTCCCGTCACCCATTTCATTAGTTGTCCTTCTGCCTTTGTGGCCCAACGCCCTATTGTGGAAGCTTTCACTTGTGCTCCCTTATTAAACTTTTGGCCTCCATTCATCGAGATGAGTTAGTCAATAGGATCCGCCTGACCCACTTCTTATTAGTCACCACTATCCACCGTTAATGCTTACATGTCTTAGCGCCCATTACCTTTCAACAAATATTGTGCACCATTTAAATATTCCAGGCTATTTCCATCGAGATGATGTCACAATGACATCACCTATGCTATGCATCACCCTGTGATAGATGACACGTGTCACTTGGAAATGGCCCCTTTAGGTATCTGAAAACCTCACATCTCCTTGCCACATGTCCATGTTGATCTCGCGACTTGATGTCTCTTGAGCCAATTGTGTGTCGCCACCTATCCTCATGGAGGAGAGAGAAAATATCCTCTGAGGCCTTGTTTTGGGACCAAATCCTTCGTTAATTTGTTTTTAGGCTTACCAAACCTTTCATTATTTTTTTGTCGGGCTGACATTCTATTGCATATGCCTGCTCTGTTATTCCTCTGGGCTATCCATCTGCGGGCTGAGCTATTGGAGTGGGCCTCCTCCTACTCATTTTTCGTTGGTAAGTTTCCTCACCTACCATGTCCTGACACTTACCTCCCATTCCATCTGATATTACGTGGTGGTCTGGTTGTAGGTGTAAGAGATAATCATTCAAAACCAGAAACGATATTCTCAAGCGTAGGTGGAAGTTCTTCTTCTAATTCCTTTGGAGTTTCAATCATCCGCCTCTAATTGTAGATATGTTTCTAAAACGACAGAACTGTTAAAATTGTAGGTTTTAATCCCATACATAAATTACTTGCATATGAATTCCAAAACACATAAAATAAACAATGCGAGAGCATAACACATAAAACACATATACATAGAGATTTTCCCTTGGATCCCAAAATCGGGACTACCAGCTTGATTTTTCATTATGTTTCTTTCAATGTTACAATATATATTTATATGATGAAGCATCCAGTACCGTGGACTAAAAACCATCGCGTCTAATACCATGGACTGAAAACCATCACGTCCAAAAACATGTGCGAAAATCATGCACAAAACCATAGGTGGTTCTGCCCATCCTAACATAGGGTCCAAAACCAAAATTTTCCGGGGCACTGCCACAAACCCCATAAAGTGGGGTTATGGGTACCCCTCAAACCCCCTGTGACCCTCCCTCCACCCCTCGTTACACAATCAACGCAACGAAGGGGGGCTAAGACCCCCCTCTAACCCCCCGGTTGACTACGTGGGCTAGTCATGGAAAGAATATAACACAACCCAACAAATTTTTTTCGGAATATGCCAAAACTCCATTACCTAGGAACCAAAAGGAAAATAACACTGTTGTTCATAATCTTCTCGCATCTGCCTTTCTCCCAACCTTTATCACATTAATTCTCCACCATCAATCCTCTTCCTTTAATTTGACGGTTGGCACTTTTCCTACTCACAAACTAGCCAGGTGGTCCACTACCATTGATCAAGCCCGCTTGATCCAACGGCTGACACTTAATATCGCGTGGAATTCTTGCCAATGTTTATCAAGCCAAGAGCACGTGATAAAATTAGTTTCTTTGTGCTAAGTGTCGGCTGCTAAATGGAATTGCGTGACTATCCCAAAATACCACTTACCTCCTTGAGCCCGTGCGAAAACAACTTTTTCCTGTGAAGACCACTTTACTACTCTATTTAACTCCAACTCTTGTTTGCATGCGACTACTGTAGATCGAACGGTTCTAGGCTTTTTCGGGTTCCGTCGCGAATTTATCATACTTTTCTCCTTCCGCTATGATTTTAGTGTTTCCGCTAGGTTTAGCTATTCTCTGTGGAATTCAGAGCTTAGCTAATTAAAGCTTTGTGGTTTGAAACACATTCGATTTAACTTAAAACATAGTGAACGAGGAATTAAACATGATAACACCAGATCATTCAAAATTCTAATTTTATAGGCCAAACTGGAATTCAACAATACATAGAGATATTTCAAAGGAATTCAACCTCCGAGATTTAACCTTTCATGCACAGGATATACAGATATATACATATATTTCAATTCTTTTACAATCTAATTCTCCATAGCCAAATCCAGCCATATCCTCTTACAATAGTTCAAAACTTACATAAATACTTTACATCCAATAATCGGTTCCTCAATCAATGGATCGAATCTGTTTAATCCTAGATAAATACCTAAACTGCTTGATATTCTCCTCGAGAATCTCAACTAAGTTTGAAATACTTGGAGTAATTACAAAATCATTCAAATACCTATATTCTAGCTCAAATCCTATATAGAAAGATTTGTAAATTGACAGCGAAAGGATCCCACTCCTTTTCTTGTAAACTTTTTTTTGGATTTCTAGAATAAAGTGAAGCCTTTTGTCTTCAAGCCTCTTGCTCTTGCATCATTACGCCATATATGAATCCTCCAGAGTGCTTCGACCAGGGTTTTACCGTCGGATGGGCTCCACCCGCTCGGTCCCCATTGGATAGTGCAATGTTATCATGTCTTGGCATCCATCTCCCATACCTTCCCTTTATGCGCCAAAAGGGTTGTGTCGGGGTGAACCCACCGGGCTACGACTGCCAGGTTGGCTACACTTATGTCCAATCACATGCGTTCTCGCTGTTGTCACATTTACTTGAAGCTTCATGTAGAGACTCTTACATCCTTCCACTGAGTTTGCATTTGAGCCGACTTTGGCTATGTGCCAAAGGCTCGTCAAAACACCTTTAACTGTGCAACCTTGGACTTACCAACTTTGACTAGCTCTAACTTTTGAACAGAGAGGCCATTTTCAACCTTCCACATACCGTTGGAAATATTTTTCGGAACTCTTTCCATATGTGTCGGTTACACCTACACTGGAGCTGATATGCTACTCCAGAATTAGCTCCAAAGCCTTTCTACATTATAATTTCCTTTACCTTGCACTCTTTTTCATTGCCTTTTCCTTTGCTTTGTTTGTGTAGATCTTTTCCATTGGTTTTTCCATCAATCATCTTTTCCTTGGCCACCAATGACAACATTTTCACCAATGGGATTGCCTTTCCCAATCATTGCCATTGTCTTTGCCTTTTCTTTGTCTATGAAGATCTTTTCCATTGACCACCTTTTCCATTGGCTTTGTCATCAATCATCTCTTCCTTAGTCACCAATGCCAACATTTTTACCAATGCCGTTTCCTTTGCCAATCTTTTCCATTTCCTTTTCCATTAATGAAAACACACTTCTAACAGTGTTTGGTGAACATTCGCCTTGCAGTTTATGTCAATGATAATGTATAGTCTATATATGTGCATATTACACCACACACAATGCAATGAGTGGACATCATAATATCAATATCATATTATGTTACATGCACATGTTGTAGATGTTGTGACATGGGTACTTCCAACACAATCCGACGGTGCAAATCATGATTCTGCAATAAGACTCCAACCCTCTTCACCAATCAAAATGTGAATAAATATAATCTAAAAAATTAGAAAAATAAATTATGTTTGTGAGAATAATTTCGGTAAAATCACATAAACAATCATTTGTCGACGCGTTTCGAACCAACCAGTGTGGTTCATCGTCAGGACAAGTTGAAGATCCAATGTGAGTGATAAGTTAAATAGGGATAGCAGGTCATTCCAACAGTTAAATTTTCCGAGTAACAGTTAAAGGACCTCTAACGGCTAGGTTTGACCAGGCCCATGGACCTAAATTTTATTTAATTATTTAATTTATCAATTTTTTTATCCAAAGTTAATATTATTAACTACTATATCTTTATAATATGATA
>APFE030876042.1:105927-119611 GCA_000404065.3 Pinus taeda
AATTAAATAATTAAATAAAATTTAGGTCCTTGGCCTGGTCAAATCTAGCAGTTAGAGGTCCTTTAACCGTTACTTGGAAAATTTAACTGTTGGAATGGCCTGCTGTCCCTATTTAACTTATCGCTCATATTGGATGTTCAACATTTAACTGTTGGAATGGCCTGCTGTCCCTATTTAACTTATCGCTCATATTGGATGTTCAACTTGTCCTGACGATGAACCACATTGGTTGGTTGGAAACGCATCGACAAATGATTGTTTATGTGATTTGGACGAAATTATTCTCCCAAACAAAACAAGATTATCGATCACAGAAGTCTGAATTCTTTAATAAAATAAATTATTTTTTTCCCTAATGTCTTATACATTGTTGGTTTTATTTTTTCTGTCAACAAAATATAATTGAAAAGTCAAGCTATTTGGATAATAATAATATATAAGATAATGAAATGAAATATTTATTATATTTGATGTAAATAATATTATGTTTGAAGTGTGTTTGTATATTTTAACATTGCGTTTCGTTCAAGCACTCAAATAAAATATGTATACTTTTAATATCATTTTCAATTGTGAGTTCAAAATTAACAAATAGTATATTAAGAAGATAAACAAATTATCTCATTTGGAAATGTAAAAACAAATTATTTTTAATTAAATGTAGTTCTCGTAATTGAAATGCATTTTTAAATATACTCAATTTAACATAATTAAAATATATTTGTATTTTTTTTAATTACAAAATATTACATAAAATAACATGTAACAATTACATAATAATAATAATATTAATATATTTTATTTATCAAATTTTCATATATTTATATTTATAATTTAATTATTTTATATATTTAAATTTCTTTTAAAAAACTGTTTACAAGAACTTCACACATATTTGCAATGGCATGTGCCTCCGATGGATTATGATGCATTTAACATGCTCATGTATGAATTATGGTTGACAAACCATGTGTTAAGAATTCCTCTTTGACAACAGCTATGTCATTAAGATGCCTGATATTCTTTTCTTAGAATACCAAATTATATTGTGCCACTTCTCTTTACAAATAGGCATGTGAAAGAACCAAAGGAAAAGACCTTAGCTAGCACACTTGCAATAATTTATTCGAGATTATGAGACTTTTATGCTACAATGTTTTACAATTCTATCAATGGAAATATAATTTTTCATAGTTCTATAAGCACATGGATGAAAAGTAGCATGCTCAAAGTCAGTAGGCATGGACAACCCTGCATTTGCAAGAACGGTTATCAATTCAATGAAAAAAGTACAAGAATATATGAAGATTTTATGTTATCAGAGTGGTTGGTGATTGTGATACAATAAATCCATTCAAAGAATACAACAATGTTCAATTCGTTTCAATGACAAATTTTGTTTCTTTTACCAGCCAAAGCAACGCCAAATCCGTAGTTTTGATCATGAACTGACAAGAACTGCATGCTAAAAGTAATTAGGCACTCACATAGTCTTTATTATGTCTACAGCATATTTCAGTCTGAATGTTTCTTTTCATAATTTCCATATATTGAATGTATTGTGTTAGACTCTTAGTCATTTTTCCATTGATTTTAGTAAAAATTAAATTAAATTACGAAGAGAATGAAGCCATTTATAATTCAACGCCCAAATAAACTAGTTGGCGAGAAACAAAATCGGGCCTATGTGGCATCGTTGTGTGTCAAAGGAGGGTCGAACCCCTGAACTCAAGTCGGTGACGACTCCATTAATTTGTCACGAGGCACGCAGTATATGCATATTGGGTCTTAGGGCTGTGTTTAAATAAATAAGAAAGGTCGTTTAAAGGAAGAGTCGTCGCCATCATTATGCAGAATTAAGCTCCATAGTCGGCATTTGGAAGAGTCAAGCGCAAAGCAGAAAATGCAAAAGAAGGGGTCCAACCTCCATTTTCCATATTTTTTTTATTCAATTTGATCTAGGTCCAATACAAAGGTGTCAAATTCAATTTTAAAATATAAATTGATTTTTAATTTAAATATATAAATTAAATATTAAAATAAACAAATATTTATATTAATTATAAAAATTTAAAAACATACGAATGCAATCTCGAACATAAAAATTATTAAAAATTTAACTTCAATTAATTATATTTAAATTGATTTAATAAATTTATTAAAAAATTAATTCCATGGCCATAAATATTTCACTTCAATTAATTATATTAAAAATATTAATTCCATGGCCATAAACATTGTTTTCTTTCTTTAGGAGACAACTCAAATCCAGTATCAGCAAAAACTTTGGGCGTGTACCAATCGAATTGGCAAACAAATCCTTTGAGTGCCCAATTCGACTAACGACGCTGTCAAAGACAAGGAAGGTGATACCTTCGCTTGGAACGTCATTCTCTATAAGCGTTATCAACATCTGAAAAGTCGTATTATTTAGGCTGCTTTGCACGCAGAAGAAATCCTGCAATAGATTTCAAAAACTAGCATTTCAAAATAAGTAAAGAATACAAATAAGAAGTAAAGGTAAGACGTCTCCAAACGATCCAAAATTTTAGAGGATACAAATAACACAAAAAGGTAAAATATCTCGAGAGGTTTCAATTTGTGATATATTTGTTGAGAACACTGAACCAGAATTCTAGTATTTTGAGAAAAGAAATTATAAAACGCCTCGGCAATCTCGTATCATTAAATATTATTTTCAGGATTAACTACATGGAATATGCTCAATTGTCAGTTAGTCTTTATAAAGATATGAAAAATAACCCTCTTACATTATAGAACATGTATAACTTATTGTTACCTTGGCATATTTGTATCTTGTATCGGTGGAAATGTTGTAAACAATCCTCTTAAAGGGTTTTGAAAAAAGGCAATAAAATTATAAGAAGAAATATAAAAGATGGTAACACATGCCAATGATTGAATTAGGCTTAGCAATAAATTTGGGAAAATACACTAGAAGTTTGATGGTCACTTCTAGGAAAAAGTAGCCTAACCTTCCGACCAATAAGAAACCCGACCCTGACCTCGACTAGCCAGAGGTCGGGCCTTGAGGCTAAGCCATAGCGCACGCAGAGAGAGACCCCAATATCGACTTGGAGTGGGCCCTGTAGTGTCACGCCCACGAGCTGAGCGCTTGTGATGTGTGACGGGGCAGTTACGAAATCTCCATTAAAGGCGACAAGTGGGGTGTTCGGTTAAACGCGCTTGGGCAAATGTGTGACGATGAGTTGTGATGTCAAGTTGCGATGAGCCCACAAGAGAGTTGAAAAACTGAAAATCAGAAAATCGGCTATGGGAATGCGTGACGAGTTTATAAGAGGTGTCGAAAAACACATGAGTTGTTGGGCCAAAGAGCGAAGCGACGAGTTGGGTGAACCGACACGACTCTTCATATTTTATTAGGCGAATTATATGGTTGCCTTGAGTAGGTTTACCCACCTTAACTCTTGGGAGAGGCATATATATTGAATACGACTTGGAGGAGTAAAGGCAGAGGAAACTAAAGCAAGTTTAAGCTACAATCATAACTTGGATGAGCGAACAAAGGAAAGGTGAACGAGAAGAAAGTCCAAGCGGACTGAGGGCCGTAGCACTTGGCCAAAAACCAGAAAAAAGAAACGAGTTGCAGGTAGACTTTGGGTGCGATGAGTTCATCTGGGCATTGCTACACGACGAGTTGTGGCAAGCCGGGTAGACAGAACTGCGAAGGAGTTGCGGGCAGTATAGTTCGAGCGAGTTGCTAGACGAGTGGATCGAGCGAGCGCTCAGACCCGCAGACAAGTTGGGCGATACGGTGGTGTGCGCTCGCTCATGATTGCTGATATTGGGTTTTGAGGCTATTGACCGTTGAGGGTAAAGAAGGTATTGAATACTTATCGAATGGATGAAGATGGTTGAAAGAGCATTTCAAAAACTTGAAGACATAATAGAGTATTGGAAAGACAAAACGTAGAAACACTATGAAACTCTTGTACGAGAGTGGGAACTTTTGATACATATGGTAGACAGGATAATCGACATGCAGAAGGACTTGAATAATATCCATGGAAGGACTGTTGAACTCAATGAACTTCATGAGTAGATATGACAGGTGATTGTAGACTCCAAGAACTCATGGATGAGCGAGTTTGATTAAGGGATAAGAGCACCATGGCGTAGGAAAAAGTCAAGGGACTTGAGGATGAAATTAAAAGGGACTTTCTTGGTCAAAATCTCGTTGTAATAGAGAAATATGAGCTCGATTACATTCACAAACTTGACGACTATCACCGAAACATGAAGAAAGATGTTCGGAGGATTGGGTCACTTCGGATGGAAGGAGTCAATGTGTGCTTGATAGGTACACTTAAGCAAGAAGTGATGGAAGACAACCTTGAAGGAACTCAACCTGAGTTAGGATCGAGTTGCTTAGATGAACTGAACAAGGAGCTGAAATACCTTAAGAAGGAAGTCAGGGTGAAGCATAAGTGAGATGACTCTTTTGAGGTCGAATTATTGAAGAATGTTGTAGAAATAAGATGCAAGATCAAGCCTAGAGAGTGATGCCTTGAAGCTGAGTTTTGTGCAGGTAACTGTACGTGGCAAGAATTTTGCTGCATTGGTAGACACAAGGGCTACTCATAGCTTCCTTACCAGGAAAGCAACAAAATCTTTTGGGAAGAAAGTTGAAGCGGGAAGAGAGTCAAGTGCTTTCAAAGCAATAAACTCTACCATGAAAGTTGTGACTGGTGTATTGAAGGACATTGTGGTGAGAGTGGGTTCATGGTTTGGAAAGTTGGATTTGAGAGTTGTTGACTTGGATGATCATACTATGATGCTGGGACAAGACTTTCTAAAGGCTTCACAAGCCATACCAATGCTGGAACGAGACATTCTCTTGATTACAGGTGAGGAAAAACTATGTTGGTTCTGATGAATAAAAGGAGTTGCTTGGGGTATAGACCAAGGATGGCTTCTATGACTTTGTATCCAAAAGATCTGAATGTGAAGCATGATTATGTGGAGAAAAGAGGACTTGGATGTATGACTCAAACAATGAAGGAAAAAAAATTAGTTGACTTTGTTGCGAGAGCTAGAAGTAAAGATGAGGGTGGAAATACAGTTTCACACATCTTGAAACACATGACAGGTGCATCTTCTACGGAGGTTCTTCACCATGGAGTTGCAAATGAAGGGAGTTCGAACACATATTCAAAGGCAATGGTTGGAGAATATTATGCAGGTAGAGATCCAGCTGGCATAGTGGATTTTTACAGGTATGCCATGGGCATATATGACTTTCAGTTGATGAAGGAAAAGCTTAAGAAGCTTGGTTGTACACATGAGGAGGTTGAAGCTGTGCACAAGTACTTGAGGAAGTAGTATCAATTAGATATATGGGTGGATGAGATTCGAGGAGGGAACTTCCTGGCCCTTCTTTCTAAATAGACAACCTTGGAGATAGGTGTGTGTAGGTCCTTGTTATCTAGGAGGACTGCACCACCCTTACAAGGGGCCATGGGGATGAGACTTCTTTCTTTGATAAGTTGATGATGCTTGGATGTATGTGGCTATATGACAATACATTGGCATTAACATCATGGGAAGCATGTTGCATACGAGATGATGGGCTATGTCATGGACCTGAGCATGGCTAATTTTTATACTTGGAGGATTCTTAATCAAGTTGATATTGTGACGGGATGATGAGAAACAACCAATGGTGACCTGAGGAGGTACATTATCATGGGTTGAGTATTACATGTAGAAATTCCCATTGTAGATCAACAAATTATGCAATATACTAGAGCAAAATACAAGATCTACTTCTACAACAAACTTGCAGAAGCTTAATCGATTTTGAGCAAGATTAAATAGAAAACATATAACTGAGAATGAAAAATCAATCACACATGAACACAAAATAATACTCTGGGGAAAGCTTCAGGTAAAAACTCCGATCTTTTTATTATCATACAAGTGGAAATATGTTCAAATTACACAAAGCATCAACTCACAAGCTATCCTGCTCTCAGTACAATCCAACAATATAGCTCACAAATGGAATAGACACAAGATATGCCTTCCCTCAGCCCTCCAAGCCTTCCATTTCCTTGCGCAGTTTTCCTTGGGGTCCAATGCTGCCACCTATATGAATTGGCCTCATCACACGCTCATCAAACCCAAAAGTAATTGTGCAATCTCCAAGGAATGAATTCCTTCTGCATGCAAGAAATATCCTCTATGGAATATCCCTGCCACTGATAGTACACTGTCCCATCATCTAATCTCAACTGGGTCTCTATCTGAATTGACATTCATGAGTTATTTATGAGAGAATATTCTATTATCTGAAGTGCAACAATTACATGTATGCATGCATTAACTAACTGAACTCACAATTAGTTCAACAAACAGTTTGAATTAATCTAACTAGACCTAACTAAGTTAACTAAGCTAACTAATTACAACTCAAAGTAAAACTCATCCTGATCTCCTTTAATCAAGGGATAACTTCCTCAATCAATGGAGAAATTGTTGCATGTCTGCACATAGACTTCATGTTTGATTTTCTACAACTAATTAACTCAAGATGAATTAATTAATTATTTTACAAACAACTACTAAGATCAAATTCGAATTTTAATTCTCAATTTTAGTTTAGGGACTAACTAAAATTGGAATGTATCCCGAAATGTTATTTATAACAATGCTAATTTTAGCACTTCTATTTTTTAGCATTTCTTGTTTCTATTTTCAACACTCTCCCTCAACAAGAAAGGGATTATCAGTAACCCCAATCTTGTCTCTGTGGAACTCGAACTTGCATTTTGACAATACATTAGTCAAAACGATTGCATCCTATTCCTCGATCGAAACTTACAACAACAACATGATCCTCTTGACCACATAGTCACGAAGATGGTGATACCGGATATCAATGTGCTTGAACCTGTCATGAAAAACTGGATTCTCAGAGAGTTTGATACAACTCTGATTATCACATTAGATCACAGTTGGATCCATCCTCTGACCAAACAATCCCACTAGAATCTTCCACATCCAAATGGCCTCAGATGTTGCCTGACTAGCAGCCATGTATTTAGCCTTTGCTAAGCTAAGTGCAACTAACCTCTGTTCCCTGTTGTACCAAGAAACTGCTGTTGAACCAAGGTTGAAGATTTTTCTAGAAGTGATCTTCCGGTCTGATGGACTCCCTACCCAATCTGCATATGTAAAGCCCTAAAGCTTCACTCCCTCTATCCGTCTGTATCACAATCCATACTGAGATGTGCCTCTGAGGTATCTCACCACATGCTTTGCTGCCTTCCAAAGCAACTTGGCAGGCTGAACCATAACTTGACTCAGCTAGTTCACCACAAAGCATAATTCTGGTCGTATGTTCACTAGATACATCAGTGAACCCATAAGTTGCCGATAAACAGTAGCAGCTACTACCTCACCTAAAGTAGCATCCTCCTTCCTCTAGTTCCTAGCTAGAGGAGTCTACATGGGATTGCACTTCTCCATGTGGAAGCACCTGAGTATCTCATTGGCATACTTGCCTTGAGACACAAATACTTCCCCATCTTTATGCCACATTTCCATGCCTAGAAAGTAGTGCATAAGACCCATGTCTTTCATCTCGAACTCTCTTGCAAGGTCTTCTTTGCAAAACTTGATCACTTGATCATCACCTATCAAAATCAGATCATCCACATAAAGAACAATGATCAATGCCTTACCTTCTACCATGATGTGGTAAAGGTTTGCATCTGCTTCACTTTTGGTGAAGCCCAACCCGGTGAAATAGATGTCGATCATGGTGTACCAAGCACGAGGTGCTTGCTTCAGCCCATACAAATCCCTCTTGATTCAGCACACATGCCACTCACGATCGAAGGTCTTGAAACCTTCTGTTTACTCAATGTGCACCTCTTCCTCAATCTTCCCATTGAGGAACATGGTCTTCACATCCATCTGATAGATCTTCCAAGCCATCTGAGCTGATAGTGCCAACATTGATCTGATAGATGTGTACCTTGCTACAGAAGCAAATTTTTCATCATAGTTGATTCTCTCAACCTGTGAGAAACCACGAGCAACAAACCTTGCCTTATGTTTCTCAACAATGCCATCGGCTGCCTACTTTACCTTGTAAAACCATCTGGAACTCACCACTGACTTGTCCTGAGGTCTTGGGACAACATCCCACACACCATTTTGAATGATAAAGTCATACTCCTCTACCATTGCATAAACCTAGACTGGTTGCTGCATTGCCTCCTCGAATGAAGAAGGTTCGGTCTCTACACACTCCCCAACCAAGGCCATGTAACCAGTGTACCGCTCGGGTGACCTCCTCTATCTATGCTGAGAAGATGGTTGTCCCACATTCTCTCACACATCCATCATCAACCTGTCAGCTTCCCTTGAGCATTTCCACCCATCTATGGAAGACTCACTATGAGTGGATGTCTCCACTCCTAGATCCTCTGCATGCGGATGCTCTGCATCAATCTGAGGCTCCTCCTCCTTAGGAACTAAAAGTTCCCCCTCTCCATGCAACTTGAGCTCCATCTCAAGTGATACTCGCATGGGTTTCTGTTCGTCAAACTTCAGATCTTTGCATACCACTATCCTCTGACTGGTAGGTGGAAGCACCCGATAGTTGTGGGGTGTGTTAGTGTACCCCACAAGTATTCCTAACTCAGTTGTTGGATCTAGCTTCCTTTGGGCATCTTTGGTCACATGGCAATAAACTGATGATTCAAAGATCCTAAAGTGACTCACATCTGGTTGCTTCCCGGAAAAGGCCTCGATAGGTGTCTTCATCCCTAGTATATGATGCGAGATTCTATTATGCAAGTATACTGCTGTATTGCATGCCTTAGCCCACAAATGAAGTGGTAGGCTTTGGTCATGCAACATCGCTCGAGCTGCTCCCGTAATCGATATGTTCTTCCTTTCGGCCACCCCATTCTGCTGTGGGTTATGGGGTGCTCTCAACTCTCGTTTAATTCCTTCTACAACGCAAAAGTCCTTAAATTGTTGGGAGACATACTCTCCACCATTGTCGCTATGCAAGGCTTTTATTTTCTCTCGAAATTCTTTCTTTGCTAAGGCTTTAAACTCACAAAACCTCAAGAAGGTCTGATCCTTCTTTTGCATAAAAGAGATTAGTATTATAAATGGAAGGGAATAATAAGCCTAAGGGATTAATACGAAAAACCTAAGGGATTATAAACCCATGGGAGTTATATTAAACCCAAAGGGATTAATTATAAACCATATGTATATAAAGCCTAAGATAAATACTATAAACACTAAAATAAACATAGTTGACCATGTTTTACCATGGTTGATTTTCATATTGAGACAATATTTTTCATAGTGTGACATTTGACCATGGTTGATTTTCATATTGAGCCAATCCTTGTCACAATGTGACATTGGTTGACCAATGAAACCATGCTTGACCATGTCCCAAGAGACAATATTAGTTAATTAGCTGTGGAAATAGTTATCTATTCCAAAACTAAATTCTAGTGTATATTATAGAAAATGATCAAGAGGATGGGGATCTGAGATCAGGTACAAAATTAGAGGTTGTGCTCAAGGGTCAGGTGGTCTGAGAAGGCTATGTCTAATAAGGATCAGATAGCTGGTAAACATTTAATCTCTGAGAAAGAGAACTTCTGAAGCCAGGATTACCATGGGGGGAAGATTGACCAAATCTGGTAATCTCACGGCAGGGAGGAATTAAGTTTAGATCTTGAGCTTTGAATCAATCTGGAGTAACGTAAACAGATAAGTAAAAAAAGGAAAATCTTTGGTATAAGTTATTTTTTTGCATTCTAGCTTATCTGTTAAGGCTTGTTAATAAATAATGACTGTAAGTGAGTGTTGAAAACTTATCGACGGGTTCTCTGTTATTTTAAAGTATGGCGTGAATATCTTAGTATCATTTTCATTTCCAAATCATTTCATTGAAGAATAAAGAAGAGTAAAGATAGAGAAACTAGAAGAAAACACTCTATGTAACTATAGAAGAACTATTAAAAGATATCTTGATTGTTACTGTTGTACTTGGATGTAAAAGTAATTTAAAAGTGTCCTAAATACATGATAAAACTGGGAATAACAAAAGTCTCTGTACATAGAGTAAAGAAAACAGAAAGGAGATAAGTAAATTCCTATAACATGCAGTAAATTAACAAATGACAAAAATAATTCCTGCAAAAGAATCATGACTTGCGCATTAATGAATAAAATTAAATTTATTCAAACAGGAGAAATAGTTAGAATAGTCATTTAAACAAGGGTATTTTTCTCAAGACAAGAAGAAATCAAATATATTAGAGTTTTACTTGGTTCCCAAATGGGATATTATAGTCCAATTCCATGTAATGTAAGTCCATGCGGAGCAAGTACTTCATGTACTTGCGTAAATCCTCACAGCTACAAACATAAAATCTTATGACTACAACCATAACGATAGGAATCAGAGAAAACTTATCTTACAAGCATAAAGGAATTTACAGTTTCAACCTAGAAACCCTGAGTACGTCCAAAGATCAGTCAAGAAGTATTTCCGTTTATATTTTCTTAAAACAAATAGCAAGAATAGACAAGATTCACATCTAGAAATAGAGTAGGCAAATTGAGGGTTCACTCTAAATGATAATAAGCCTGTTTTGGATAACTTTCAATATTCCAAAGGCTTAGCATTACATAGAATAAAACGAAAAGAAAACCTTGCTATTAAAATAAGAAAGTCTTCGTCTCCAAAGTATTACCATAAAAGAGTTCATGTGACAAACATTCTAGTGACTTGAGAATATAACAGTAACCAACGTTCATAAGTGCTAGACCCCTCACCTTCAGCCGAAGCCATAAGGTTATTTTAAACTTAAAACAACATTCAATACAAAACTAACTATGGAGTTTCAACTTCTGCGGTCTCAAATTTCTAATTGAGAACTACTATAGACTCATTATTGCCCATTTAAAATAACTATCATAGACTTTTAGCTGAACAGTCGATTCTTGAACAACCTATGCTAATTTTAGAATTGGAAGAGAGCCAGAATATCGGGAAGGGATGTGAAGATTGTAGTGGGCTAAAGAGTTTGCCGTAGACCTAAACCAAAGCCCTGTTTCTAGAGATCTTTGCCTTGCACCATGACAGGAAAATAGTGTTAGAACCAGTGACTGAATCAAGCATACTAGGGATTGACTATAACAATGTAAAATCAAAATGAAACTATGAATAAAACCTTAATAATTATTACCTGAAGAAGATATGCATATATGCCCTGCCTCTATCACCTATGTTCCATAATAATCACGGAATCTCAAAACCCTCTGTGAGTGATCACGATGCCAGAACGAGGAGAGAATAGCGCAGAGAACTTGAGCTACAGGTGGGATCCTAGAAACCTCAAAGTGAAACAATGACCAAATGAGATGCCTCAGCTGAGAAATGAATGCCAGACAACCGGTAAACCATTCGATTTGGCTAGCTATAGAGAGTCGTCGATGGAGGAGTTAGATTCCGAGAAGCACTCTTGAAAGAAGGACAGATGGAAAGCCCTCAGGTAGCCAGCAAGCCCCAAATATCAGAGGATTAATACGCACACGATCCATGGGAGAGATCAAGGCAAGGTCCTGTACATCTATCACCTGGGCCAGCCAAGTACCCAATGCAAATTAATTCCTCGACGAACCAGCATTAATGTCAGAGATTTAATTTGTATGTCTAAAATATTCGTTAAATGAACATCGTACTTAAACGATAAATTATTGTGTTCAATATGATTTCGGCATATGATTTCGATAATATTTTTGTAATTATGTAAACAAATCAATTGAAGTTGGATTAATAGTTGAAAAGCACTTTAGCCATAATCATATAGTAATTGGGGTCAAAATATATGTATATAAATTATTTTTTGTTTTGTTGTTTTTATACTTGTTATATATGGAGGTGTTACATATGGTATCAGAGTGAACTCAAGGTTCCAAAACTAAGACCTTTGGGGTAAGAAATAACAGTTTTGATGATGTGCATGTAGGAAGCAACAAAGTTTAGTATGAGGCGAACTGAAAATCTACCACCTAGTTCCATAATGGGGACATCATTTCAGGAAGGCAATCCGGAGGTTTGGGTACAACTAGGCCATGATACGTAAAATCCCAATGCAGACCTCCGAACCACTGTCCAAGAACTGAAAGGTGAGATGGCCCGACTCCGGGCAGATAATGAAAGACTGATGCATGAACAAGAAAAATTATAAAGAGCTTATCGGATAGACAGAATCATTGTCCACTAGCCCCTAGTCCGGAGCATAGCCACATGACTGGGGAACAAGAATTTTGATCTGAAAACATGAAGACAGAAAGAGGAGAAGAAAACTAGGAGGAAGAATTAGGAAACATGTTAGATCACAAGACAAAGAAGAACATAAAATTGAACTCCAAGGAGAGTTTCAAAAAATCAAGCCTCCTCTCTTTGACGGGGAACAAGAAGAGGTTGCAGAAGCATGGTTAATTAATATGAACAAATATTTCCAGTTGTATGAATATGATTACAATTTGCAGGCCCATCTGGCCATTTTCCAGCTTCAAGGGAAGCTACATTATGGTGGGAAGAAGTAAAAACAATCCATGGAGTCAATAAACAGAGTATAACATGGGATAAGTTCCAAAAATCCTTCAAGTAAAAGTATTTGACTGAGAGATTTTATGATTAGAAATCTTAGGAGTTCCATGACCTCCGCTTGGGAAAAATAACCATGGATGAATTTATAACAAAATTCACCTCTTTGTTGTGATAGGTTCCTTATATTCGCAAAGAAAAAGCCAAAGTACACCAATTTGTCAGTAGTCTTCTGTTATTTATGAAAGAACAACTGGAGTTTGATAATCCAAAAACCATGGACAAAGTCATTTGGAAAGCACGAATTTTTTATTAGCAGAATAAACCAAAGGGAGATACAAGTAAAAGGTGGGCAGACAAGAAGGGAAATAAATTCATTTCCAGCCATAAGGGAAATAAGAGCAACATCAACAAGGGATTATATCAAGGTAAAGGTAATTCGAATATGAATAAGACCAGATTTAACGTACTAGGAGAAACTAGGACCAATGAACAAACTGGCAAAAATGAAGCAAAATTAGTTAACAGACCCCCTATACTGTGATAGGGATGCGAAGGTCCGCATTACGTTAAAAATTTTCGTCAACGTAGGGGAGCAGACCAGATTTCAAAAATTGAAGAGGCCTCCACTGTGGGAGAAGTGGCTAGGAACATCCCTAAGATCAATGCAGCTCTTGAAGATCATCAGGCAGAGTTTCAGCCAAGTATGTTTGAATTTGAAGGTACTATTTTTGACCAGACTTGCTCTATTTTAATAGATCCTGGAGCTATGTTAAGTTACGATAGTCCTAGGATATTGGAACGATGTAAATTACAAGTGGTTAAATATAAAAACCCATTGTTAGTACAACTAGCCACAGGAGCAAAAATGATCCAGGTGGATATTGGTGGCCACCTGCCAAGTCCACCTGGACCCCCACCTCAACATTTTCAGTTTCCTTAATTATAGCGCAATTTACTATTTTTAGCAGTTTTTCGGGTCCTGAACTTCCGGAGCCGTTTTGAGGCCCTAAACGACATTTTTTGGGAAATCTTGCTCCA
>APFE030876042.1:134984-160920 GCA_000404065.3 Pinus taeda
TGAGGCCCTAAACGACGTTTTTTGGGAAATCTGGGGGCAACATGGTCCCATGGACCAATGTTGCCCTTCCCAAAGTGGTAGTTCTCGGATAGATCTTTCTAACGAGCTATCATACGCGTCAAACGGAGATCGTATGCCAAAGTTACGACCCAGGGAAATTGATGTACCAATTTACCCAAAACGGGGCCCACAATTTGGCGTTTCATCTTCTAAGGGTCGGTTTTGGAATGTGAAGGGTTTTCCATTGTTTCTCAATAATAAATAGGCCTTCGAGCCTCATTGTAACGGAAGTTCGGACAGTTCAGAGACATGTAGCCACACATCTCTTCTCAGAGATAAGCTACCATCGTCCTAACTGGTTTATTTCCAATTCTGGTTGTAAGCATATTTCGGTATTTTCGATTAATGAAATGAAGTGTTATTTCCGCTGCATCTCTTTATTTATGGTTATCGCATCTCTGTATTTATGGTTATCTCTGTAATCTATTGCGTTCCTATTTAAATCCGGATCAAAAAATAAGAGTTTTGTCTAAAGTAAATAACTGCCCCTTGAAATTAGATGGTAAATCTATTATAGTTGATTGAAATGTGTTACCCCTAGGGTCATATGACATTTTGATAGGTATGGACTGGTTAGAAAAGCACTGGTCTTTGGTAAATTGTAAGATAAAAGCTATTAGTTACTGAGATGAATTGGGTGAAAAACAAGAAATTTTGGGTGTAGAGAAACCTTTGCAAATAAGGGCAATAACAACTTCCCAATTAGCCAAATGCATCAGGAAAGGTTGTCAAATATATGCTATCCAAGTAGGGTATGTTGACTATAGATATAAACCTGCATCACTAGAAGACATACTTGTAATACAAAATTTTCCAGATGTATTTCTTGAAGAAATACCAGGCCTACCAACAAAAGGAGATGTAGATTTTACTATTGAGATGATTTTGGGAGCTGCTCCAGTTTCCCAGGCACCATATCAAATGAGTATACCTGAAGTAACAAAATTAAAGATGCAACTCTAGGAGTTGCTTGATAAGAAGTATATTCATCCTAGTGTGTCTCCGTGGCGAGCTTTGGTATTATTTGTTAAAACGAAATATGGAACCCTTCGAATGTGAATGGATTATCGCCAGCTAAAAAAGCTGACCGTTAAAACAAATACCCCCTTTCCTGTATAGACGAGTTTTTTGACCAAGTGGAGGGTGTAGCTATCTTCTCAAAGATCAATCTTCGTTCTGAGTATCATTAGATCATAATCAAGGAGGAAGATATTGCAAAAACTGCTTTCAGGACACATTATGGTCATTGCGAGTTTGTGGTTTTACCTTTTGGGCTAACTAACACCCAAACTACCTTCATGTGTCTCATGAATAACATTTTCCATCAGTTCTTAGATAAATTTGTATTAATCTTCATCGATGACATACTAATCTACTCTCAGAATATGGAGGAGCATAAAGAACATCTCCACATTATACTACAGGTCCTAAGAGAACATCAACTATACGCTAAGTATTGTAAATGTGCCTTCTTTAAGGAGCAGATCCAATACTTGGGAAACATCATCACCAAGGACGGAATTGTGGTTTATCCGGAAAATATAAGAACCATTATGGAGTGGCCAGTGCCAAAGGATGTGGCTGATATAAGATCATTTATGGGTCTGGCTAGTTATTACGGAATGTTTGTGGAGGGATTATCTAGAATGACATATCCTAGTACTTCCTTAAAAAATAAAGGAAGAACTTTCAAGTGGACCCCTGATTGTTAAAGGAACTCTGATAAACTCAAGTATCTTCTTACCACCGCACCCATTCTGAGCATTGCTGATCCCAACAAGGAATATGTGGTTTGTATGGATGCTAGTAAGGAGGGAGTGGGTGGCATACTCATGAAAGAAGGGAGGGTGGTGGCTTATGAATCTAGAAAACTAAAACAATATGAACAAAAATATTCATCATATGATTTAGAATTGACAATGGCCATTCACGCCTTAAAAATGTGGTGACATTACCTATTAGGTAGGAGATTTTTATTAATGACTGACCACCATAGTTTGATTAATTATTTCAAGCAGCCAACTTTAAATGCCAGGCAAGCTTGTTGGGCAAACTTCCTGAGTGAATTTGATTTTGAAATTAAACACATAAGAGGGAAGGAAAATCGAGTGGTAGATGCTTTAAGTCGAAAGGTATGCTATTTATATGAAATTTCTTTTAGTGAATCACGAAAAACTTCTTTTGGGCAAATTCAAGAATCGGCCATGCAGGATTCAAAATATAGACAATTATGGCAGAAAGCAAAAATTTCTAATAGCCATGAACAACAACTGGGTTATGAAATAAATCCAGAAAATTTACAAGTTTATATTAAATGAATATATGTGCCTAACCAACAACATCTCAAAAATTTAGTTTTGGATGAATATCACAAGATTCCTTATGTAGGTCATCCTGGATACCAAAGGATGATTTCTACCCCACGGAAGGAATTTTTCTGGCTTGGTATGAAGAAGAAAGTGGCAGAATATTTAGCCAAATACTTGGAATGCCAACAAGTGAAAGCTGAGCATCAACATCCAATAGGGTTACTCCACCCTCTACCTATTCCAGAATGGAAATGGGAAACTATATCTATTGATTTTATTACCAGGCTACCCAAATCAAGGAAGCAAAATGACTCCATCATGGTGGTGGTGGAAAAATTGAGGAAATCTGCTCATTTCATACCTGTTCAATCAACTTATAGAGCAATCCAAATTGCTAATATTTTTATGCAATTTTTTTTTAAACTACACGAAATCCCTAAGATGATTATTTCTGGCTGAGATGTAAAATTTACATCAGCCTTCTGGTAAACCCTCTTTGAGGGATTGAGCACACAACTACACTTCAGTACAGCTTACCATCTGCAAAGGAATGGGCAGACTGAAAGGGTAAACCAAGTTGTTGAAGACATGTTGCGAGTACACCTTTAAGTTGGAGTGGACCAGAGGACAAATTGTTACTAGGGCCGGACATGTTGGAGGAAATGGAATAAATGGTGAAAAAGGTACAAATTAATTTAAAGGATGCTCAGGACTGGAAAAATAACTTTTTCGATCGGAAGAGAAGTTTCCAAGAATTTTAGGTAGGAGATCATTTCTACATTCGAGTGCGAGCCAAGAAAAGCACCTTACAATGGGCTGGGTGTGCTAAACTAGCACTCCGATATTACGTGCCATTTCAAATCTTGGCTCAAATAGGACCAGTGGCTTATCAACTTGCCTTACCCAGTCATATTTGTGTACACAACGTCTTTCACGTCTCTCTACTTAAGAAATGTGTATATGACGCTAAACACATAATCCAGTGGCAAGATATCTAGGTAAGGTATATAAATATGAGTAGATATACTTTACAAATGTGTTTAATAACTAGTTAATGACTTAACATTTTTGTTGCAATGTTTAGGTTGAACCGGAAGGTGAATTCTTGGTCAAACCTCTAGTTATACTAGATCGGAGAGAAGTAACGTTGTGGAAACGAGTTATCACCTAGGTTAAAGTGCAGTGGTAGCACTACGGGCTGGAAGACGCCACCTGGGAAGATGAACAAGTCATGAGAGAAGAATTTTCGGGTTTATTTGCAGGAGGAGAACATTGGGACGATGTTCCATTTTAGGTGGGAGGAGATGTAATATCCCCCATTAATGTAAATATTTATTTTAATTTTACTGCAACCAAACAAAATATTACTATTTGTTTGAATTATAAACTATTTTTGGAATTCAGTTATTAAAGGATAATATTTTACAGTTATGGGTAAATAGTATTCTTTTTTTACTAGGTAATTAGTTATGGAAATAGTTATCTGTTCTAAAACTAAATCCTAGAGTATATTATGGAAAATGATCAAGAGGACGGGGATATGAGATCAGGAACAAAATTAGAGGTTGTGCTGAAGGGTCAGACAGTCTGAGAAGGCTATTTCTAGTAAGGATAAAATAACCATTAGACATTTAATCTCTGAGAAAGAGAACTCGTGAGGCCATGAGTAGCACGGGGGGGAGATTGACCAAATCTGCTAATCTCAAGTAGGGATGAATTAAGTGTAGATATTGATTTTTGAATCAATCCGGAGTAGCATAAATAGATAAGTAAGAAAAATAAAATCTCTGGTATAAGTTATTTTTTTTCATTCTATCTTATCTAAGGTTGTGTTAATAATAATGACTGTAAGTTACTGCTGAAAACTTATCGATAGGGTCTTTGTTATTTTAAAGTATGGAAAGAATATCTTAGTATCATTTTCATTTCCGAATCATTTCATTGAAGAATAAAGCAAAGTAAAGATAGAGAAACTAGAAGAAAATCCTCTATGTAACTATAGAAGAACTATTAAAAGATATCTTGATTGTTACTGTTGTACTTGGATGTAAAAGTAATTTAAAAATTTCCTAAATACATGATAAAATTGAGAATAACAAAAGTCCCAGTACATAGAGTAAATTAAATGGAAAGAAGATAAGTAACTTCGTATAACATGCAGTAAATTAACAACTGACAAAAATAATTCATGTAAAAAAATCATGACTTGTACATTAATGAACATAATTAACTTTTATTCAAACAGGAGAAATCGTTAGAATAGTAATTTAAACAAGGGAATTGTTCTCAAGACAAGAAGAAATCAAATATATTAGAGTTATACGTGGTTCCCAAATAGGATATTATATTCCAATTCCATGTAATGTAAGTCCATGCAAAGCAAGTACTGCATCTACTCGCACAAAGCCTCATGGCTACAAACAAAAAATCTTATGACTACAACCAAAACAACAAGAATCATAGAAAACTTATCTTACAAGCATAAAGGAATTTACAGTTTTAACCTAGAAACCCTGAGTATTTCCAAAGATCAGTTAAGAAGTCTTTTCGTTTATATTTTTTTAAAACAAATAGCAAGAATAAACGAGATTCACATCTACAAACAGAGTAGGCAAAATGAGGGTTCACTCTGAATGATAATAAGCCTGTTTTGGATAACTTTTGATATTCCAAAGGCTCAACATTACACAAAAGAAAACGAAAATAAAACATTGCTATTAAAATAAGAAAGTCTTCGTCTCCAAACTATTACCATAAAAGAGTTCATGTGACAAATGATCTAGTGACTTGAGTATATAAGGGCGACCAACATTCATAAGTGTTAGACCCCTCACCTTTGGCTAAAGCCATAATATTATTTTAAACTTAAAACAATATTCAATACAAAACTAAACACGAGGTTTCGACTCTTGCGGTCTCAAATTTCCAATTGAGAACTAGTACAAACTCATTATTACCCATTTAAAATAACTATCACAAACTTTTGGTTGGACAGTTTGGTCTTGAACAACCAATGCTAGTTTTAGAACTAGAAGAGAGCTAGAATACCAGGAAGGGATGTGGAGATTGCAGTCGGCTGAAGAGTTTTCCGCATACCTAAACCAAAATCCTATTTCCGAAGATATTTGCCTTGCACCATGATAGGGAATAATGTTAGAACCAGTGAATAAGTCAAGCATACCAGGGATTGACTATAACACTGTAAAATCAAAACGAAACTATGAATAAAACCTTAAAAATTATTACCTGAAGAAGATATGAATGTATGCCCTACCTCTATTGCATGTGTTCCAGAATAATGATGGAGTCTTAGAACCCTCCATGAGTGATGTTGGCTTATGGGGGCCTAACCCAGGTTCAGAGTTAATAAGCCAAACAAATCCCTACACTACTATCCCTTTCAGTATTAGCCTGCGGAGCACAGAATGATGTCTCTCCCAAAGCAGTATAGGGGGATGTTGGAACCAAGTTTCCGCACCCTTGAGATGGTTATAATTTTGGTTTATTCCAACTAGACCTTGCCTTTGCACAGGTCACTTCATGCCTGTTCCACCCTTAAGTACCTTCATGAAGTATCACAATTGGCTTTCGCACAACCCGAACGAGGGGTTGGGATGTTTTCACGCCACTAGGGTGAACTGTGATGTTTCCCAAACTACGCCAAGTATCTTACTTATCTTATTAACAAATCTGAGTTATTTTCACACAAACAGATATTCTAACTTGCATTTACTTAACCAATATAATTATACACATTCATGCATCATATAAGCATTCGAAGTGAAATTCATACCCAATATAACAGATGCATAAAACAGGAAATAAAGATGGAGAATTGATATAAACTTCTCTTTATTAATACTTCCAGATGACTACAGACTCGACTCACCCTACGCACTCAGTTGCAGGGTTCTACGCACTCAGCTGTGAACTACTAGGCCTCTGCGCTCTCAGCTGCAAAGCCTCTTCCTACGCTACGACCCAAAACTAGACTCTACACTTCAGAGCTATGTCACATACATCTGCATTATTCCATATTAGATTTGTTTCGGTGCCTTTGAATACTTAGAGCTTCGCTCTATTTATACAATCCCATGGCCTGCAGACCATGGGTAGATCTTCTACAACCAACATTACATTATCAAAATAAGGGTGGACAACCCTATGAATCTTTAACAACTACATGCTCCACACCCACAAAATGCGGAGTATTTTCATTGGAATTACAAAATCGCACCAAAATCTGGGCTCTAAGCCCCAAAACGGCCCTTGGGGGATCTTGCGCCCAACAGGCCCCCAACACAAACATCGTGACTTGCCCTCAAGTCACTCTGTAGGTACAGAGATCTTAGCGCGAAGACCTCCCAACTATGATTAGATCACTGCAAGCTCGATATCACATTGAGTGACTGCCTGCTGGGGTTCTTCTACGCATTGTTTGGTGATTGCTGCTATTGAAATGCTACCATGAATCCTCTCCTAATTTGCTTGCAGTTGCGTGAGCTTTGCTTCAATGGAGGCTATAATGGTATACACCTCATCGATCCATGACTGTAGGCGCACTTTCAAAACTGCCTCTTTATGCTGGGCGACATCCACCTGCTCCTTGAGCGCCTTCGCCTACTGCATCCTTGCAAGCCTCTATGTAAAGGAAACAGTCTGCGTGATCCCTTTTACCTCATCGTATCTCTGTTGTAGCTCGTGCGCCTCTGTCTCTAGACATTCTATGTTCGAGGTCCTCCTACAGGGTGGTGAGGACCTCGAATGACTGCTCGAACAACTTCATGCAGTCTATCACTGCATTTTCAACTACTACCATTTCTGTTGTGACCATGGTGGTGCGTTGTTGTCTGACCTCCGGCGGGCTTAGAGGTTGAGCCTTTGACTGCAGTTTTTCTATCTACAGGTTCACTTCCAGTTGAACCCTAGCCATTCTAGTCTTGCATCGCGCATCCTTGTGGCTAACTTTCAAATGCGTGCCTCCACCAGTTTCTCTGCTTGGATGGCCAAATCCGGGACCATTTGGTAGGCTTCCTCCACAACCTTCACTATCTTTTTGTTCTTCTTCACCATTGTGCTGCAAACTCAATTTCTTAGTGTTGATGCATTGCTCGCTCATTACCTGTAGAGCGTGACTCTCCCTGGCCCGAAGTTCTGCGGTGACTCCATCCTGCAAAACATAGAGCATCTACCAAGGGAGCGCAACCATATTTAACTCGACCCCTTTCAAACTGTTGACCATAAGCCTGTCAGCCTCATTCTTTGCAATGAATGCTCCATCTAGTAGCACTATTGTGCTGGTCATATTGGTGTGCAACATTTCCTTGACAACTGAAGTGCCGATTGTGAGGCTGGTGGACACTGTGCCAGCCTATGGAGTGCACACTTGCAACTCCTGTATTTGTGTCCAGAGAACCCCTAATACCAATTGGTGTTGTTCCTCAAACTGTTGGAGGGCCTTCACAGTGACATCCCTCACCATTTCGTTGATATCATGCAAGTCCCCTTTAGTAAGGGTGATAGGGTCGAAGATATCTTCGAGGCCTTTGTTTTCTTTCGTAGCCCTACCTGCTCTCATGGTCATGGAGGCTTGAGCTAGGTGGACTTTGTCTGTAGGTCCATGCCACTGTGTTCTTTGTTTGTCTCTAGTTTGGGTGAAGGTGACTTATGTCCTTTACTCTCTTCTTCTGTTGTTTTCTGCTGTTGTTCTGCTAACTTCGCAGCATCATGTGCCGCCTGAGCCTTAGCCACTTCTTCTTCTTTCCTGTGCTTTTCTGCTAGCTATGTCATTCGCAGTTTTGTCTCTTACTTCCTCCGCTGTGCAACGAACTTATCTACTTCCATCGCGGAGTCAGCTGGAGCACACCACTCTGGCGGCCAAGACTTAAGGACCGCAAAAATTACATCGTCGGTCACTAAGTATGGTAACTCATGCCATGTCTTCATAGGCTCCTTCCGTGCCCTGATGAAGACATGGTGGAAGTGTTCTCTGAATTCTTCAAATCTCTGTAGACTATTATAGATGGTGGGCGATAACCGTGGCTTGTGATTGATCCCCATCATGATGTTCATCTCCATGAGCACCCAAAATATCTTGCTCTCTCTAATCTGTTGTGTGTCCCTAGTCGCCCACAGTGAAGCGTACTTCGCTGCCTCTGGAAGGTCCTGTGTGATCAATGAGAACTGGCTGTCTTCGAGCAATTCGCATACCACTAGTAATATTGACAATAGGAGCCACACGTAATGAAATGTTTTTCCCTACTCTTGTTCCTCACGGCAGTTCGCAAGGAAATCACAGCATAGATAGTTTGCCCAGTTGAATTGGACGCCTTCTACGCATTGCCCTTCTAGTGCAACCACTGGCACAAGCACCTCATCTATGTGGCACTTTCGAATCACCTTCCCTACCAATATCTGTGTCGCAACCTTGAATGTAGGTTTGTTGATGCTGGAGATGGAATACCGTCCGTTCTTCTCCTCCAACTTAAACTTATTTTTCATTTCCTCCACGAGGGCCAAATCACTACTTTTTCCCTCTAAAATATTTGTTGGGTCCTCCCTTGCAGAAGGGAGTCATGTAATCCGGTGAACCAGATGGTCTGTGATGTAGATGGGTTCCTCCACACACAAGCACCCATCATGCACCAAGTAGAGCAACTACTTGATGACAAAAATGGTCACTGGGGCGTGGTGGTAATGTGGCACCCAAAGCAGGTTTAGCAACCCTGCTTTCTCAACACCTCTAAACCATTTGTGCAGCTCCAACTTTATCATTCTAACCGGCGCGTCTATCTTCTAGCACATTATCTTTGTAGTTGCTAAATGTGAGAACTTCTCGTGGTCTGCGAGGTCTCAATCTTCAAATTTCAGCACAGGAACCCATCCCAAGTGTGCTCCTTCAAACACAATATCATCTGGGAGTAGGGGAGTTTGTAGAGAGATCTTGCTCTCATCTATATCCTTTGGAACCTTAGCTTTACTCTTTCGTGGAGGAACATATTTCGGTAGCCTGGTGATAGGGTTTGCACCCTGGGTTTCGACTTCCATCTCTACATGCTCGTCCTCTAATAGGGTTTCTTCAAACTCTTCTTCCTCATCAGCCTCCAAATTAATGGCCTTCCCATTTACCTCCAGTGTGAGCTTGGTTCTTAGTGGATTTCTAGGCAAGACGCACACCAGTATCATGGCTTGCTTGTCCTTCTTAGGTCTCATCATGTGTAGTGATTTAGGGACTTTAGCAATTATTCCAGCACTCTCTAGGACTACTACTTCTGTTATTTCCTATGTGATTTGAAACACTTTTTTATACACTATTTTGTAAACCTAAAGGACTTGATCGTATAGCTATGTAAAATACAGGATTTCCAATCATAGCAAAGAAAGGGAACAGATACTCCAATTGAGAGTGAGTAAACAGAATTATATGCATAAAGAATATATCTCATCTATGCAGATAATTGCTCAAACAATGAATTCGCTTTCATAATATCGAATAAGTCTCGGTTCATGAATACTTAAGCGTGCAACAACTCAGTTCTCAAATTTCCAAGTGTTGTTTGCTGGACAACAACTTGTAATTTATAGTGCCTATGACACTTCGCTACTACGCGCAGTCCTGACATCTCGCAGTTCTCAGGCAGAGTAGTTTATAGTCTTGCACCTCCTTTTAGCTGCCTAGAGTTCTAAGACTATGCTTCGGTCAGCTAGTCAGGTGGTTGGGCCACCTATGTATGGCTTCAAACAATTGCCATTCACTTTTCCTAGGAAGGGTTCTCTATTTAACTTGACCAACTATACTGTGTCTGTGTCAGTGATTTTCTTAATAAAATACAGCCCTAACCAGTGCATACTAAGCTTTCCTGGGAATTTATCAAACTTACAATCATACAACAAAACTAGATTGTTTACCTTGATTGTGTGCATCTTGATGTGTTAGTCATGCCATGCCTTTTCGTGCTGCTTTTGGAGCTTTTGGTCGAATACAACCAAAAATTGTTCTTCTTCGAGCTCTTCCAGCTGTGCGAGCCTCTCCTCCAGGGCTCTGCGATCCATCATACCTGTGAGTGCTGCTATGCACAGACTAGGCACGATGTATTCCATGGGCATTACGGATTCCACTCCATAGACAAGCCTAAAAGGTGTCTGTCTCGTCAGTTTCTTGCATGTCGCTCGATAAACCCATAACACTGCAGGTATGTGTAGGTCCCAATCACTTTGCTGCGCATTACATACCTTGGTCAACACGGTTTCCAATAATTTGTTAAATGCTTCTGTGCAGTTGCTCTTCCTACATAATTTCTTTCCAACATTAAGAGTCATCTGCAAGTTCACCCCCCAACACATGCTTATTGACCAGGTATTTTAGCATGGGGTACGTGTGCCTCTACTTAGGTTGGAGATTTCCTCCATAGGCCTACGTCCACTTGGCCAGATGCACACGTAGATCATCCTGCCCATCATATTTGTCTATCAGTCGCATCTTAGGATTCCCAAATTGTGTGTGCATCGTTTTCCTACATTCGCACCAATAATTAAAGCTTCCTTTATGCATACCCCACCATCTTATGGGTGTAGTGTGCAGTGCCCAGTCTAAGGCCTAGAAGCATTGCTTTTCTAGCACCTCCCTTTCAAATGCATCCAAGAAGGTATCTACCTCATTTAGACCATCATAAGTAGGCAGATCTCTAGCTTTTGTCCTCACGCAGCGTAACGATCGGGTCATCATGTTACAATTCAACGTAGTTACTTCGTGTAACCAATTCTTCCATCGTTCTACTTCTTCATCGGAATCCGAAGTGTACCAACTCTCGCGCTCCCATGTAATTTGTCCATCTGTGGTGAAATTTACCCAGTCTTGGTCTCGCACTGTTATCTTATAGATACAGTCCGAATCATCATCACTCTCATAGTCGCGAACTGGCTCCATATAGCACAATCCTTCAGTAGGGTCCAGGGGTTTAATTACTTGCAATGAATTCTTTTCAAAGATCATTTTTAGCTTCTCCAGATTAATTACCCCGTTCATATCAGTGGCCTAGTCAATTCCTAGGAGCGGGGGGCATGGATTGCTGTCATCAACCATATCTGTCACTTTGAAATATGCTAGCGCGCTCACTCCCTCAATATCCACGGTTACTCTCTGCAATCGCCCTATGGGTATTTTTTTCTCCTGGTTTTCCATTCTCAGCTAAGTCGAAGACCATTATAGTGCAAGTCTCCCCATTCGCTCCCATGTTTGTTTCAGTAAAACATTCGTATCTGATCCCAAATCTAGAATGACTTGGTCCATCTTGTATTCTCCAATCTGTGTGGTTAGTCTCATTTCACAATCTATCCTTGTCATATGCTTTTTGATCTTGTGGACTACACGCCGTTCACCTAGTGCGGTCCCAATGCATCTATTAATAAGTTCTTGTAGCCCTTTCACAGCCTTACTGTCATGCAGTAGCTTCATACAGGTTTCTAGGAATGTTGTTAGCATGGATGGGTCAATTTCAGACTCTTGTTTATCTTTACTTCCTAACATGGATGCCTGAATGAAGCTCTTCATAACTTCGATGAAGGTTTCCCGAGCACGCTCCAAATCAAACTCGACCTCTTTCGCCGGGGTTTTGTGAACCCATGTACTATCTTCTAGCTGTTCCCCTTTAACATCTCACGTCACGATTCCATTTTGGAGCACAATATTTATGTTCGGATCTTCCTCGCATGGCTCAGACCTCTTCATCTGCAGGTTCTAAGTCAGGGGAGGGGGTAGCGCTCCTTTGTCACGTATCCTAGCTATCAGTGTAGGACAATCTTCTGTTTCATGATCAAACAACATGCAATACTTGCATGATGGGCGCATTGGATTCGTGCAATCGTAAGCATAATGTCCTAGCCATCTGCAATTGTAGAAAATCCACTGTCAGCAACCTCTACCAGGTCCTCCTTTGCCTCGGCCTCGTCCACGCCCCTAAAATCTTATCCATGCCATTCCTGCATTCTGGTCAAGGGGCCGCGTTTTAGCCTAAACTCTGTAGGCAGGCATTCTATCCATCATCAAATCATAGCTTCTACAAGTTTGCTCGTCATGTCCAACTGACCTACAAAAGTTACAAAACAACTGTTTTGAAGTTTGCATATACTTCTGTAACAAGTGACAATTGTCTGTGGCATGTTTTCTGGCTATTTGGCAGATTGCGCACCACAAATCAGGTGCCATGCTAGGTCATGCTTGAGATTCCGTCCTTAAAGGCATCGGTCCTCCTCCTGCAAGGTAATTTGTAAAAGTCGAGTAGTGGTCTTTGTCGTGACCCTGACTCTTCCATTTTACACATCATACTTCTTCACGCACTTCTGGTCGAACCATCTTGTCCTATTTCAAACTTTGCATCTCAAGGCATAGATTCTTCAGCTGCGTGTGGATTTACTGAACTCCTAGGTTACGATCTTGTATTGGGGTCTCATTTAGCCTCATAGCCATCTCTAAGGTCTCTGTCAGATATAGCACCCTCCTTAAATGTGGTAGTAGAGAAGCTACAAACCACTTGCGATGTTGTCCATTTGTCAGATTCATATTGGCTTCACGAATTGTACATTTCACCCTCTCATCTAGTTGCAAGGTAGTCTCACCTGGTAGCATTGTGATCTCTTTAAATACCATGATTAACTACACTTTAGATTTAGGCCTGCTAAATTCTCTATTTAGCATTGTTTGGATATCTGTGACTCTCGCATTTGGGTTATCGTTGGAGTACTTAATATACCAGGTCAGCATGCAATCCTGTAGGGTGCTAACTAGCATTGCTTTCTTTATATGGTCATCTGTAACACCTTGCACTTCCCATACAACCCTTACAACGAACCAGAATTGGTCCGGATCTTTGTTTCCCAAACCTTTGAACACAGGCAACTTCACTGTGTTCGCCATATTGAATCGTAGTGGTGGTGGAGGTGGTACGAGTGAAGATGGAGGTGATGTAAGTGAAGCCAGTGGTGGTGTGGGTGGAGGTGGTATTTGCATAATTCTTTGTCTTATTATCTGAATAACACTTCGCAGAGAGACCTTCGCGAGCTCTTCCTTGTCTCCTCGTGGAGGTGAAATCAAGGGGCTATTTTCCAGACCCTTATTTCCTTCAAACTTGTAAAGTTTTGCGTTTCACGTAGCCTCGAACATCAAGGTAACTACATAACCTGATTTTCGCACAACAACATTTTAATCCAAGTATCAAAGCCTTTGTGTACTTACCTCGCGGTCCTTTGAGAAAGCGTCGCTCTGTCTCGTTGTAGCTAACTGAGGTGTCAAATGCGAACTCAGTAACAAATCCTTTGAAAATGTGATCGAGCCAATGATTGATGACGCGCACGATCTTAGCCCCTGATGCTTCCAATATCTACACTCGCTCTGGAGTCCACACAATAGGATCGTCAAGTTTCCACCTTCCTTAGCTATCTGCTAGCTTTGTGATCCACTCGTATAGCTCAGTAGGTAAGGACGTGAAAAAGATTTCGAGGATCTCCGTATACAAGTAGATGTTTATCCACTCTTCTTTTGATAGTCATGGGTTTCTATTCTCCTATGCCATGAACTTGTGAATTTTTTTGTCCAACCAGCCTTCAACTTCTTTCTTAGTTGGATTCCAGTGATATGACATCACACATCTCTCGTGCAGATTCCGGTCCCGGCAATGGAACCATTTGTTGTCTTATGCGGGCTTGACCGAAGTTCAGAGTTAATTAGCCAAATAAATCCCTACACTAGTAGCTCTTTCAACATCATCCCACAGAGTGCGGATTGAAGTCTCACCTGAATCAGTATGGGGGTATGCTAGAACTAAGTTTCTGCACCCTTGAGGTGGTTGTGATGTCGGTTTATTCCAACTAGAAATTGCCTTTGCGTAAGTGACTTCGCACTCTGTTCCATCCTTCAATACCTTCGCGAAGTGTTACAATTGGCTTTCGCACAGCCCTAACCATAGGCTAAGATGCTTTCATGCTGCCAAGGCAACGAACTATGATGTTTCCAAAACTATGCCAAGTATCTTACTTATCTTATTAATAGATCTTAATTATCTTCGCAAAAATAGATATTCTAACTTGTGATTACTTAACCAATACAGTTATACATATTTGCGCATCATATAAGCATTCGAATTGAAATTCATACCCAATATAATAGATGCGTAAAACAGGAAATAAAGACACATAATTGATAGAAACTTCTCTTTATTAATTCTTCCATTTGATTACAGACTCGACTCACCCTGTGCACTCAGTTGTGGACAACTAAGCCTCTACGCACTCAGCTACAGAGCATCTTCTTACGCTACAACCCAAAACTAGACTCTACATTTCAGAGCTATCTCGCATACATATGCATTATTCCATCTTAGATTTGATATGCCTTTGATATACAATCCCATGGTCCACGTACCATGGGTGGATCTTCTAAAACCGACATTACATTATCAAAATAAGGGCGGACAACCCTATGACTCTTTAACAACTACGCGCTCCATGCCCATCAAATTCAATCTTTCCATTGGACTTACAAAATCGGACCAAAATCTGGCTCTAAGCCCCAAAACTACCCTTGGGGGATCTCGCACCCAACAAGTGGTCACGATGCTAGAATGAGGAGAGAATAGCATGGAGAACATGAGCTATAGGGAGGAATCTAGAACCCTCGAATCAAAACAATGAAGAAATGAGACCCCTTAGCCGACAAATGAATGTCAGACAACCATTGAACTGTTTGATCCAACAAGTTACAGAGAGCCATCAATGGAGGAGCCAGATTCCGAGAGGCACTGTTGAAAGAAGGAAAGATGGAAAGCCCTTAGGAAGCCAACAAGCCCCAAATATCGGAGAATTAATACACATGTGATCCATGGCAGAGATTGAGGTAAGGTCCTATACATCTAGTGCCTGGGCTAGCCACGTACCCAATGCGAATTAATTCCTCGGTGAACCAGCTTTAATGTTGGAGATTTAATTTGTATGTCTGAAATCTTCATTAAATGAACATTGTACTTGAACGATAAACTATTGTGTTCAATATGATTTCGGCATATGATTTCGATAATAGTTTTGTAATTATGTAAATAAATCATTCAAAGTTGGATTAATAGTTGAAAAGCACTTTAGCCATAATCATATAGTAATTGGGGTCAAAATATATGTATATAAATTATTTTTTGTTTTGTTGCTTTTATACTTGTTATTTATGGAGGTGTTACATATGGTATCAAAGCGAACTCAGGGTTCCAAAACTGAGACCCCTGGGGTAAGAAATAATAGTTTTGAGGATGTGCACGTAGGAAGAAGCAAAGTTCAGTATGAGGCGAGCCAGAAATCTACCACCTGGTTCCATAATGGGGACATCATTTCAAGAAGGAAATCCAGAGGTTTGGGTGTAGCTGGGCGATGATACGCAAAATCCCAATGCAACCCTCCGAACCACTGTCTAAGAACTAAAAGGTGAGATGGCCCAACTCTAGGCAGACAATGAAAGACTGATGCAGTAGCAAGAAAAAATTCTAAAGAGCTTATCGGATAGACATAGTCCACTAGCCCCTAGTTCGGAGCACAACCACATGATTGGGGAACAAGAATTCTGAACTGAAAACATGGAGACAAAAAGGGGAGAAGAAAACCAGGAGAAAGAATCAAGAAACATGTCAAATCACAAGACAAAGAAGAAACAGAAAATTGAACTCCAAGGAGAGTTTCGAAAAATCAAGCCTTCTCTCTTTGATGGGGAATAAGAAGAAGCTACGGAAGTATGGTTAATTAATATGAACAAATATTTCTAGTTGTATGAATATGATTACAATTTGAAGGCCTGTCTAGCCATTTTCTAGCTTCATGGGAAAGCTACATTATGGTGGGAAGAAGTAAAAATAATCCATGGAGTCAATGAACAGAGTATAACCTAGGATAAATTCCAAAAATTCTTCAAGGAAAAGTATTTGACCGAGAGATTTTATGATGAGAAAGCTGAGTTCCATGACCTGCACTTGGGCCAAATGACCATGGATGAATTTATAACAAAATTCACCTCTTTGTTGTGATACGTTTTTTATATGCGCAAAGAAAAATCCAAAGTACAATGGTTTGTCAGCAGTCTTCTGTTATTTATGAAAGAACGACTAGAGTTTGATAATCCAAAAACCAATAACGAGGTCATTCAAAAAGTACAAATCTATTATCAGCAGAATAAACCAAAGGGAGATACAAGTAAAAGGTGGGCAGATAAGAAGGGAAATAAATTCATTTCCAGCCATAAGGGAAATAAGAACAACAGGAACAAGGGATTATATAAAGGTCAAGGTAATCAGAATATGAATAAGCCCATATTTAAGGTACCAGGAGAAACTAGGACCAAGGAAAAAATGAAGTAGAATTAGTTAACAGACCCCTTGTATAGTGCTACGGATGCCGAAGCCCACATTATGTTAAAAAATTATCCTTAACACAGGGGAGAAAACCAGATTTCTCAAATTCAGGAGGCCTCCACTGTGGGGAAGTGGCTAGGAACATCCCTAAGATCATCGCAGCTCTTGAAGGTCATCAAGCGGAGTTTCAGCCAACTATGGTTGAATTTGAAGGTACTATTTTTACCAGACTTGCTCTATTTTAATAGATCCTGGAGCTACGTTAAGTTACGTCAGTCCTAGGATAGTGGAATGATGTAAATTACAAGTGGTTAAATTTAAAAACCCATGGTTAGTACAGCTAGCCATAGGAGCAAAAAGAAGAGTTTTCTCTAGAGTAAATAATTGTCCCTTGAAATTATATGGTAAATCTGTTATAGCTAATTTAAATGTGTTACCCCTAGGGTCATACGACATTTTGATAGGTATGGACTGGTTAGGAAAGCACTAGTCCTTGGTAAATTGTAAGACAAAAGCCATTAGTTACTGAGATGAAGTGGGTGAAAGACGGGAAATTCTGGGTTCAAAAACCTCTGCAATTAATGCCGATAACAACTTCCTAATTAGCCAAATGCATCAGGAAAGGTTGTCAAATATATGCTATCCAAGTAGCCTGGGTATGCTGACTTTAAAGATAAACCTGCATCACTAGAATACATACCTGTAATACAAAATTTTCCAGATGTATTTCCTGAAGAAATACTAGGCCTACCCCCAAAAATAGACATATATTTTACTATTGAGTTGATTCCAGGAGGTTCTCTAATTTCCCTAACACCATATCAAACTATATACCTGAAGTAACATAATTAGAGATGCAACTCCAGGAGTTGCTTGATAAGAAGTATATTCGTCCTAGTGTGTCTCCCTGGGGAGCTCCGGTATTATTTGTTAAAAAGAAAGACATAACCCTGCGAATGTGCATGGATTACTTCGAGCTAAACAAGTTGACCATTAAAAACAAATATCCCCTTCCCCGTCTAGAAGAGCTTTTTGGCCAAGTGAAGGGTACAATCGTCTTCTCAAAGATCGATCTCTGTTCCGGGTATCATTAGATCAAAATCAAGGAGGAAGATATTGCAAAAACTACTTTTAGGACATGTTATGGTATTTATGAGTTCGTGGTTTTTCCTTTTGGGCTAACTAATGCCCCAGCTACCTTCATGAGTCTCATGAATAGAATTTTCCATCAATTTTTAGATAAATTTGTATTAATATTCATCAATGACATACTGATCTACTCTCGGAATATGGAGGAGCATAAGGAACATCTCCGCATTGTACTGCAAGTCCTAAGATAACATAAATTGTATGCTAAGTACAGTAAATGTGACTTCGTTAAGGAGTAGATCCAATACTTGGGACACTTCGTCACCAAGGACAGAATTGTGGTTGATCCAGAAAAGATAAGAACCATTATAGAGTGGCCAGTGCCAAAGGATGTGGCCAATATAAGATCATTTATGGGCCTGGTTGGTTACTACCGAAGTTTTGTGGAGGGATTCTCTAGAGTGGCATATCCTATTACTTCCTTAGAAAATAAAGGAAGAACTTTCAAGTGGACCCCTGATTGTCAAAGGAGCTTTGATCAACTCAAGCATCTTCTTACCACCGCACCCATTCTAAGCATTTATGATCCCAATGAGGATTATGTGGTTTGTACAGGTGTTAGTAAGGAAGGAGTGGGTGGGGTACTTATGCAAGAAGGCAGGGTGGTGGCTTATGAATCTAGAAAACTGAAAGAATATGAACAAAAATATTCAGCATATGATTTAGAATTGACAATGGTCATTCACGCCTTAAAAATGTGGCGACATTACCTATTAGGTAAGAGATTTATATTAATGACTTACCACCATAGTCTGATTAATTATTTCAAGCAGGCAACTTTAAATGCTAGGAAAGCTCATTGGGTAGACTTCTAGCGTGGATTCAATTTCGAAATCAAACACATAAGAGGGAAGGAAAATCAAGTGGCAAATGCTCTAAGTCGAAAGGTAAGTTGTTTATATGAAATTTCTTTTAGTGATCGACAAAAAACTTTTTTTCCACAGATTCAAGAATTGGCCATGTAGGATTCTACATATAGACAATTATGGCAACAAGAAAAAATTTCTAATAGCCATGAAGAACAACTGGGTTATGAAATAAATGCAAAAAATTTACTAGTTTATAGGAAACGAATATATGTTCTCAACTAGCAGCATCTCAAAAATTTAATTTTGGATGAATATCACAAGATTCCTTATGCAAGTCATCTCGGCTACCAAAAGATGATTTTTGCCTTGCGGAAGGAATTTTTTTGGTCTGGTATGAACAAGGAAGTGGCAGAATATTTAGCCAAATGCTTGGAATGCCAGCAAGTGAACGCTGAGCATCAACATCTAGTAGGGTTACTCCACCCTCTGCCTATTCCAGAATGGAAATGGGAAACTATATCTATAGATTTTATTATCGGGCTGCCCAAATCAAGGAAGAAAAATGACTCCATCATGCTGGTGGTGGACAAAATTGAGAAGATCTTCTTATTTCATACTTGTTCAATCAACTTATGGAGTAGTCCAAATTGCTAATAGTTTTATGCAAAACATTTCTAAACTACACAGTATACCTAAGATGATTATTTCTGATCGAAATGTAAAATTTATATCAGACTTCTAGAAAGCCATCTTTGAGGGATTGGGCACACAACTGCACTTCAGTACAACTTACCATCTGCAAACAGACGAGCAGACTGAAAGGGTAAACCAAGTTGTTGAAGACATGCTGCGAACATATGTAATGCAGCAGCCCACAAAATGGGAAGATTATTTACACTTCGTGGAGTTCACATATAATAATGGGTACCATGCATCCCTTCACATAAGCCCATTTGAAGTTTTATATGGACGTAAGTGTAGGACGCCTTTAAGTTGGAGTGGACCAGAGGAAAAACTGTTACTAGGGCCGGACATGTTGGAGGTAATGGAAGAAATCGTTAAAAAGTTAAGGATTAATTTAAAGGCTACTCAGGACCGGCAAAATAACTTTGCCGATCAAAAGAGAAGTTTCTAAGAATCACAGGTAGGAAATCATGTCTACATTCGAGTTCGAGCCAAGAAAAGCACCTTATAATGGGCCGAGTGTGCTAAACTAGCACTCCGATATTGCGGGCCATTTCAAATATTGGCTCTAATAGGACCAGTGGCTTATCAACTTGCCTTACCCAGTCATATTCATGTACACAACGTCTTTCACATCTCTCTACTTAAGAAATATGTATATGATGCTAAACACATAATCCAATCGCAAGATATCCATGTCAGGTATATAAATATGTGTAGATATACTTTACAAATGTGTTTAATAACTAGTTAATGACTTAACATTTTTGTTGCAATGTTCAGGTTGAACAGGAAGGCAAGTTCTTGGTCGAACCTCTGGTTATACTAGATCAGAGAGAAGTAACGTTGCAGAAATGAGTTATCACCCAAGTTAATGTGTAGTGGCAGTACTACAGGCCAGAAGAGGCTACCTGGGAAGATGAACAGGTCATGAGAGAAAACTTTCCGGGTTTATTTACAGGAGGAGAACATCAAGACGATGTTCCATTTTAAGTGGGGAAGATGTAATATCCCGCATTGATGTAAATATTTATTTTAATTTTACTGCTACCAAACAGACTATTACTATTTGTTTGAATTATAAACTATTTTTGGAATTCAGTTATTAAAGGATAATATTTTACAGTTATGGGTAAATATTATTCTTTCTTTACTAGGTGATTAGTTATGGAAACAGTTATCTGTTCCAAAACTAAATCCTAGAGTATATTACAGAAAATGATCAAGAAGATGGAGATCTGAGAATCTCAGGAACAAAATTAGAGGTTGTGCTGAAGGTTCAGACAGTCTGAGAAGGCTATGTCTGGTAAGGATCAAATAGCCAGTTAACATTTAATCTCTACGAAAGAGAACTCCTGAAGCCAAGAGTAGCACGGGGGGATGATTGACCAAATCTGGTAATCTCACGTAAGGGAGGAATTAAGTGTAGATCTTGATTTCAATCAATCCAAAGTAGCGTAAACAGATAAGTAAAAAAAAAAAATCTCTGGTATAAGTTATTTTTTTGCATTCTATTTTCTCTGTTAAGCTATATTAATAATTAATCACTATAAGTAAGAAAAAGAAGATCTCTGGGATATGTTATTTTTTTTCATTCTAGCTTATCTGTTAAGGATGTGCTAATAAATAATGACCGTAAGTGATTGCTGAAAACTTATCAATAGGGTCTCTATTATTTTAAAGTATAGTGTGAATATCTTAGTATTATTTTTCATTTCCCAATAATTTCATTGAAGAATAAAGCAGAGTAAAGATAGAGAAACTAGAATAAAATCCTCTATATAACTATAAAAGAACTATTAAAAGATATCTTGATTGTTACTATTGTACTTGGATGTAAAAGTTATTTAAAAATTTCCTAAATACATAATAAAATTGGGAAAAAATTGGGAATAACAGAAGTCTTTGTACATAGAGTAAAGAAAATGAAAAGATAAGTAACTTGCTATAACATGCAGTAAATTAACAAATGACAAAAATAAATCCCTTAAAAGAATCGTAACTTGCACATTAATGAATAGAATTAACTTTATTCAAACAGGGGAAATAGCTAGAATAGTCATTTAAACAAGGGTATTTTTCTCAAGACAAGAAGAAATCAAATATATCACAGTTTTATTTGGTTCCCAAATGGGATATTATAGTCCAATTGCATGTAATGTAAGTCCATGCGGAGGAAGTACTTCATCTACTTGCGGAAAGCCTCACGGCTACAAACAGAAAAAATTATGACTACAAATAGAACAACAGGAATCGGAGAAATCTTATCATACAAGCATAAAGGAATTTACAGTTTTAACCTAGAAACCCTAAGTATGTCCAAAGATCAGTCAAGAAGTCTTTTTGTTTATATTTTCTTAAAACAATTAGCAAAAATAGATGAGATTCACATCTAGAAACAGCGTAGGCAAAATTGAGGGTTCACTTTGAATGATAATAAGCCTGTTTTGGATAACTTTCGATATCCCAAAGGCTCGACATTACATAGAAGAAAACGAAAAGAAAACCTTGCTATTAAAATAAGAAAGTATTCATCTCCAAAGTATTACTTTTTGTTTTATATTTTTTTCTTTAAATTTTTTAAATATAAAAAAATATTATCCACCAAATTAGATATCATTCAAGCTTTCATTAAAAACTACATGAATATTTTATCGCTTTCCTTCAATTTTTGGCAAATATAAAATACTATGTATTCAATTAATAATGGACTCAAGTCTTTTTCATCTGATTCATTAAATATCTCTTTATTTTTATTCCATAAATAAAATGTAACAGACATAAGCTAATTATTACCTCAATGTATATTGCTTAATATTTACCAATGATCATTAACTATCTAAATCATCCACCAAACTCAAAATAAGTCAATTATGCATGATTAAATTTGCACCAAATTTGACTTCTCAGAAAATTCGATAATTTTAGTTGAATAAAGTGCCAAGTAAACGAATGATTAGTAGGCCATTTCCGTTCAAAGTTACAACTGCCCTGACCTGTGTTCTTCTAGTAGTTGCGAGTGTGTTCTTCTAACCTCATTTTTCCGGCGATCATTAATGAAAATTCACACTGGCAGGATGAAACCCCGAATCCTGATTTTTGCAATTGCCAAAATTTTGACGCCCTTCATTTTCTCTATCTGGCGGCTGCATAAGTTATATGCCCTTTCTACATTCTCAAGAGTTTGTCTCACGTTCAATTCTTGCAAACCTTTATTCACCTTGGCAACAAAAGAATTATGGGATTGATGGCCTCGTGTGTCCGGTGGACGGAGGTGCTGAGTCTCGACGTGATCAGATTCGTCTACATTAATGGCCAAGTGGATGTATTTCTGACGCCGGTTAGCCCCAAGCGAGTGCTGCAAGCCCCCCCCCGCCATTTCATCCGTAAGTCGCGTGATTTGTACGGACCCAACTACGCGGCGTTGTAGCCCGAGGAGGAGCTGCTTGCGGGTGAGCTCTACTTTCTCCTCCTGCTCTTGACCCTCCAGTGGGCCGAGAATTTGTTGGCCTTGGTGGCGAGGCTGTACGCCGCTGCTGCATGAAAAGACGCATCTAGATCTGCGCAGAGTCGACGAAGCTTGGAAACGATGTCTGATCTATCTGCCGAGGTGCAGAGGGGTCATCTGCATAACATCGACAAGTAGGCCGTGGAGGCCTCGTCTGCATACAATCCAGGAGACCAGCTCCTCTGGGTTAGCGTGTCTTAGAGTGTCGTTAACATTTGATTCTTGAAAATGATTATTTAGATCCTCAAACAAATAGTTGGTGAATCTTAGTAATTAATTCAAGATGATTTCCCTTTCCCATTGCAGCATCTAACAAGTTTGAAAGTGGGTTTTGAATAACTTGGAAATATAAAGAGTCGAGTAGATGAGGCTATAACCGCAGGTATGGACTTAGTGTTATGTAAAAGTGTATGGATGTGATGCCAATGTCTATGTTACGGAATATAGACTTCATACGGTGACTTTCCAGGTTTGGCTTTGTTTCTAGATTTTTAAAATTTAAAATTTAAATTATATTGTTTTGGATTTGTTTTTTATATAGCTTAATTATTAAATTTTGAAAGTTATGAATTCATTTTCACGGTTCATATGGTAGATATTTTTGTTTAACATAAATACAGTTACAAAAATAAAAATTTTATTGGGGTGATTGAGAGGGATGTAATCATAATAATGGGCAAGACATAAGCCTTAGTTTTAAATTTTATGTGCATAAAGTGTTGAGTTTGATTGTATTAACCTTCTATTAACCATATTTGTAAAGTTCGTTGTTTTATAGCTAATATGCTTTAGACCAAAACATTTTACAAAATCAATTTTTTTTTGAAATAGAACAATCATAATGTGAAATTGCTATATTGTTGGATTGAAACATTTCCATGTATTTAACTTGATAAAACCAAGTATTTTGTAGAGTCACAAAAATGTCTAACTTGGAACATCCAGATATTAGTTATAATTGCTTGAAGGTCCTTGCAAACATGTCCAACTATATATTTATACACAATTCTTTTTGTTTTCCATTCCTTCTCCTATCTACCTACCACACGAAATGTCAAAAGAATTGATGACATGATGTGTCGTAAGAAGTGCTCTTGGTAAAATTGTATTGATTCATATTAAAATTAGAATACTATTGTTTTAATATTATTAATCGTAAAACATTAAAAGACAAGGAAATATAAACTCCAGTGGATAAAAATATTGAATTGTAAACTTCATAGATGGAGAATTGGTGTGATGTTACTTGTTTTGCTATAATCTAACATAGGAGCACATACAAGACGAAAGAAAATATTTGAAATGACATCAATGTTGGACATATTGGCACATACAAGACCAAAGAAAATATTTGAAATGACATCAACGTTGGACATATTGGTATGTGTCGTAAGAAGTGCTCTTGGTAAAATTGTATTGATTCATCTTAAAATAAGAATACTATTGTTTTAATATTCTTAATCGTAAAGCATTAAAAGACAAGGAAATATAAACTCCAATGGATAAACATATTGAATTGTAAACTTCATAGATGGAGAATTGTTGTGATGTTACTTGCTTTTCTATAATCTGACATAGGAGCACATACAAGACGAAAGAAAATATTTGAAATGACATCAATGTTGGACATATTGGCACATACAAGACCAAAGAAAATATTTGAAATGACATCAACGGTGGACATATTGGATGCTCTACCTTCTGTATGGGTAGGTCACACCATCTTTTGTATTATAAGTGGAATTCCTTCAAACCAATCAATGTTTCTAGACAAAATCAGATCACTCATGGAAAAATGGCACTAGGCCCTGAGGCCAATGTGTTAATATTGCCAAAATCAGGTTAGTTAGGGATAAATATATTCGTTAATTCATTTAATCAAAACTCAAGGGAAGTAATGTTACTTCTATAAGTTTTTAATTTGAGAAGCCCATATTTAGAAGGATATCATGTAGACTTGTAGTTTTTTTTTTTTAATTTGGGAAGCCCATATTTAGAAGGGTATCATGTGGACTAGATAGGAGATTGGTTTGCCGTGTCTCGTGAATAGTTTCCTTACAGTTTGCATTAATGATAACACTTATGTTGCCTACACATGTTGTACATGTTGTGACCAGAGTACCCAACAAAATCTGGTGACATAAATCATGATTGGGCAATTTGACTCCAACCCTTTGCACCAATCAAAATGTAAATAAATATAATTAAAAATTATAAAAATATTATATTATATAATATTATATATATGATATATAATATATATATATATATATAATTACTTGTTTGTTATTTTTATCAACAAAAGTACTTTAATGTCATGATTTGGTAATAATTAGTGTAATATATGAAATGAAATATTTGGTTGTAATTATTATTTTTAAATGTGTTGGTGTATTTTTTAACATTGTGATCTTATTTTTCACAAAAATAATATATGAATACTTTTAATATTATTTTCAATTGTGAGTTCAAAATAACAAATGGTGTATTAAGAGGATAAACAAGTATTTGATTCACAAATATAAAATCAAACCATTTTTAATTGAATATAGTTCTTGTAATTGAAATGCATTTTTAAATATACCAGATTTGACATGATTAAAAAATATATTAAAATATACCTGTATTTTTTCATCTATATTTCCTATCCAATATAGATAAAATGCCTCTCATATGATGAATGAATTCCCTTTTCTTCTATTTGTGGAGGCTTCCATAGAGATAGCAACAAACCCCGTATATTGTTTGTATTCCTGTGTACAGACACCGTAGAGGCGTTTCTAGAGTTTTCAGAGACTGCTTTGCCAATTGTGTTTTCTACAATAAGAAAACTGAAACCGTGAAGGTGATTGTGAGTTTGCAACACCGATCATATAAGTTGTGACGTTACAGTGTTTCTGTCATACGTAAGTGCGAGTTTCAATAACATGATGGACTTGGTCGAAATAATTTTTGAAGGGTCTCCAAAAAATCACGATTTGTAATATGACTTTGACATATCACCATTCATCATTATATCATTTGTCTTGAGAACCAAAG